>DWGJ01003569.1:0-13103 GCA_018246895.1 Aspitha aspitha aspitha | reverse complement strand
GAGGACAATGCCACTAGGCATTAGGTTTGCCCTTTGTAACCCTAATTTTAGGTTTTTGCAAAAATAAATAAATAAAATAACAACGTCGTCTTGTATTATAAATCAACTAGTGGACCTGACCACGCGTTGCCGTGGTTATACATACATGTTAAATCATATAATGTCAAATTCCATGACAGATAAGTTTTTGTTATACCGCGTCTTATAGTGACTTCACGGAAACGCGGTCGATCGGTATAAAAAGTATCCTATGTCCGTTTCCTGGTCCTAAACGACTTCTCCGCCAACTTTCAGCCAAATCGATTTAGCCGTTCTTGAGTCATAAATAGTGTAACTAACACGACTTTCTTTTATATATAGATATGTATACGTCGCTATACTCTTGATCGATTATCACGGGGGTTAGAAGGGATCCAGGCGAGCAACAAACTAACCACATTCCTAAACTAACGGTCCGACAGAGACTATAACCGAATGACTGAGACACTGAGTAATAACGACGGAATGAATATCCCTTTGATTGCGCAGTCGTAGTTCACCACTCAGTTCACCAGTAGGCAAACTAGATGGCGTTGTACTCAGTGCTGCAAATATAATAGACGGACGACAGCAGGCTGATATTGACACACACGTTAACTGTCACGTGTGCTCTTTATCGGACTGAAGTCATACTGCACCATGTCTAACTTTATTTAATCTTTTGCTTTATAAAAGAATCCTGGGAGTTTTTTTTCGCCGACGTTTTTCTCCCGGTCTACTAAGGCCTGAGGGGCGCACAAAGCCGAAGTACAATGACTAAAACATTACTGTCATTGAGAGAATGTATATACCTTATAAGGAATAAAAGAATTTGAATCAAATTTCGTATTACCATTACAATTTTCTTCGAAGCACAAATGTAACATTAAAGATATGTTAAAACATTTTATTCTTATTACTTTTGTTGCATAGACGAAAGCGGATCAGACTCCGAAGCAGCTGAAAGCACTAGTTCCTCGTATTCATCTCTAAGCGATTTCGTGTCTGAGATGGCATCGTCTGATTTATCACCAGGTAAAATGTACTTATGATGTGTAAGACAAACTTACTTATTAACTGAGACCTCTATACTCACAGTGTTTTTACATATTTGCAGGAGGGAATCCACATCAGCAACATGTTCTGGGAGAAACGTATAATGCGGTGGTGCAAGTGCCTATGACGTTATCGTCGTCTCTAGACCCTAAAACGGTATGGTGACACCTCAATATAAGTTATATTATCTCTTTATAAGTTATATTATCTACTTTAGCTCTTCACTTTAGTGAATTTTTCAGCGAGTCAAAGAGAGTACCTGCTAATTTATATCAGTATCAGTTTTTGACTTTTGCCTACTCTATACAAGATTTCACGGGAGTAGTGCGATGTACTTAACTGTCAAAATGTATTCGGCATACCGAAGACCGATTGCAATCGTGTTTAAATGACCGTCAGAGATGAAGGGCCGTTAAAGCGAAATCAACCGTGAACACACTCGACTCAGCTAGGGAACTAATTAATGAGCTTTTCCACAGGTATACAGCCCACCGTCGTCGCTGATATATGGAGAAGAGGGGGAGGGCGGGAACGAGGAAGGTCGCGTGTCAACGTCGCCCTCGCCCTCCGGCTCCAGCTCCGACCGCAGCGACCTCTCTGACGACGAAGCGCCACAAAATCTCGAAAAAGCAGACAGCAGGGAAACATCACATGCACAGCCCGTTAAGAAAAGCGTAAGTATATCTTTATTTTAAAGTATATTTAGTATAGTATCTTGTTGGTAACAAATAGAATCTATAGGTATTTTACTTAAAATAAGGTAGAGGTACGTTAAGTTTTCACCGAGCATCATGAACCATAGGTAAATTTAGTTTTCCACGATTGAAGCATCTAGAAAATCCGTAGTACCTAATTTTCAATTATAACATGGACATTGAAATTCAATTTGAACATACATTTTCACTCAGCGTCAGTAGATTCGCTAGAAAAACCAAATTAGACACGAAGGCCACAGTATCAGTAGATAGTATGCATCACAGCTAGCCGTTGGCTTTAGGACACCGATAGCGGTAGCTTCGGGCGCGAGTCAGACTCGAACTCGACGACGACGCCCGCGACAGTGGCCACGGTGGCGACGGCAGCGACGGCGGCGAGCGCGGGCGGCCGGCGCCCCCCGCCGCACTCCCCGCACTCCCCGCACGTGCACTCCGTCAAGGTACCGTGGGACGGCCGTCTTACTAGCGGGTCTTTTGACAATAGTACAGGTATGTGTCAAGGGACACCCGGATGGAACGAAGTTCCTTTCGATTAATTAGTGAAGGAATATTTTTTATTATTTATTGTTTACAAAAAAACCTGTATACACTCAACAAAAATAATCGTCGCGACACCACACTGTTCAATGCGAAATAAAAATGAAAATATCTGGCTTGTTTTATATAAGAGAGAGGGAGACAGACAGAGAAACATGCTACGCCGCACAGCTTACAACAGCTTACTATAGCAAAAAGTGTCGTGACAACTTTTCGTAAGAATTTTTTCCGTCTAGCCCCCTTTTACAACGCGCGATAAGGAACTTCGTTCCAACAAGGAGTGGACTTGTCTGTCTTAGAAAGAGAGTCAAGATATTAACCTTAAAGACTTCCAATTGCTTATGGATTTTTATTTATACATTGCATATATACGTATTGTGGATCATTGTAACATTCAATAAAAGTTGTGTTCAATGGAACTAAATGTCAATGTTATATTATGTTAATTGAAGAAAAAACTTACAAAACATTTTTGTTCTAATTTGTCCGATACACTCCATTCGGGTACACCCAATACATTGTTTTGTTGAGATTTGCAGTGAGCTCTTGATATTCTAGTAGCGAAATTATGATAGCATACCGCCCCGGGAATATTAATGCGGAAAATTCCCGAGAGTGCGCGTGCAAGGAATGTGCCACAACCACTCACATATCCCGCATTCCCGAAGATAGTTTGTGTGGTCAAATCTAAAACGACTAACGGACACCTTTTAACTTTTTAATCAACCGTAATCCCTACTAATATTATAAATGCGATTATAACTCTGTCTGTCTGTCTACTTGACTATCACGCCTAAACCACTGAACAGATTTTACTGAAATTTGGTACAGCTATACATAGTATATTTGACCTTGGGAAACGGCAGGCTACTTTTTATCGCGAAACAAGGTATTGAAGGGGCTGAAATAGAAGTTGAAAGTTTGCATGGAAGTTTGTCATTATTATCCTAGGATTCCCACAGGGTAGGTATTAAAGCGGAAACACTTTGATTTTCACGCGGGCGGAGCCGCGGGCACAGCTAGTGTCTTATAACAACACATCGATCATATCCTTGCTAATTAGCCAGAGCGTGTACTATGATTAATTAATTAGAAATCTAATAAACAACATAATATTCCTATTTATAAATAGGTACGCGTTTGTACTTAAATAATCTTATCACCAGACACATGCGTAATATTTTTTCATTAGATACACAAATATTGGAGTTCAATGACAATTGAACTAAACCCATGTAACACTATTTTCAATTCCTATTTTCAAAACAAACAATAAACTTATTGGCGTAAATTATGACGTTTGTCTTCTGAAGTTTTAATACTTTTAATACATACGCGTACCTACGCTTAGCCTGCAATCTTCTAAGTAGATTTGCTTCTTCCTTATCCTAAAAACATGTTTTTAACGGGTGTATTCGCTGAAAATAACTACGTGAATTCACATGAGACCTGACTGGCATGAAATGTGAAAACAAAGGTTCCACTACAACTTGGGTGTTTCCACTCAATCAATTTAACAATTCCCGCTCATTTATTCATCCGCCGTTGTGTCGTGTGGTCAACAATGCAGAATCGCTATTGAACGTCAATTCTGACGTCCCGACATTATTGCAATGTCCCGGACGCGACATTGCCTCACATTTAATTATAATCCCATCACCGCTCGTTCCGGCAACCTACTGCTGGCCCCGGGATCCATTAATTACGAATATAATATCTGTCTGTTTTACAGATCAGGGTAAAAATATTTTTACAACAGATTAATAAAAATAAAAATAATTATGCTGACCGTACTTCATTAAATAATTTGT
Organism: Aspitha aspitha aspitha; assembly: GCA_018246895.1. Lineage (NCBI taxonomy): Eukaryota > Metazoa > Arthropoda > Insecta > Lepidoptera > Hesperiidae > Aspitha > Aspitha aspitha. The sequence continues at coordinate 8,965 of DWGJ01003569.1, read as the reverse complement.
TTGTGTTCTTTACTATAAATATTTTAAAATCATATTTTGCAAAAACTTTTAATGAAAATACACGTATGTTATATATATATATACGTACATTATACAGTATATTGACTTGAAGAAAAAAATATATAAATATATTAAAATTAACCTTACAAATAAATAACGAGCTTTGTGATTAATTTTTGATCGTGTTTTGCCTAGAAACGCTAACATCAAGTTTTTTACCGCCAACTGAAGTACAAAAAAAACACTGAAAATATTGAAAACTAATAGACGGCTAGCGAATGAAAAGCAACAAAGGATTTTATTGATGCTTGGCGCAGTCTTAATGGAAAGTATATTGAACACCAAGTAAGATTCATTCACTTCGTTAGCTCATACGGAGCAGCTAAGCATCCTTGGCATTAACTATCTCTTGGAGTTCGAAATAATAGCTTCAAATAAAAATGTAAAACCCATGTTGCCCGCTATAGATATACAAGGAACACGATTTAGGAACACATGTAGAAACACGATTTTTTGCGGTTGAACCAACTAAAACCAATCAACTCGTAGTATGTGCATAGTTACAACTACGGGTACAACTAAAGAAATTATCACTTCCTCAAGATTGCTTACATAAATCAAAGTGTAAGTAATAGAGGGTAGTTGTAATTAATTCGCAGTCTGCACTCGGGCACGCGGAATGGTTGGACGATCGCGAACTTTGCCCATCTTGCCTTTAGCTTTGATGTTTGTTGCGGGTTCGGTGACAGTATGAAATGAAAGCGAACAGCTACATTTTATCTTTTTTTATATGAAGCTAGTTTCGCATTACTGACAGTTGTGAAAGAACTTTATCTAGATATAGTTTTATGAACTTTAGCAAGACCAGTAGATGAATCTGAAGAAACTTTTTGCAATTTACGGGACGGTCCTTTGCATTTAACAGCTTATAACTATGTATAATGCTTAAGGCGCCCTTCTGCCGCGAAGAAGGTCCAGATTAGAGCCGACCAGATATGCTTTGGAGAATTTGTTTATTTGCAAATATGAATATTTATCTTTATCCGTAAGAAAAAGATATAATAAGAACATTTATATCATTGAATATTATGTACATTTTATCGCTTCAGCTTTATAATTACACCATACTTAATTGCTACGAAAACCCGAAGCTTAATTATTAATTTATTTGATATCTCAGGCAAACACCCCGATGTATGCCAATTAGATTGAAAATTACATAAATGAGTATGACAACAATAACGTTATTCATGAGATACCTGTTTTATTTAACCACCTTTTAATCAATTAGTGACAATACATTACTTACGTTATATATGAAAATAACCCACTTAAGCAATTAAAGATTAGAGAAAGACACAACGAGGCACGAAGTACGTGGCGGTGCAAAAATCTTACCCAAAACTAAGCAAGTCATTGATGTTCAATTTACAAAACGTTATAAAAAGTGCAAAATATTTTGTATGTAATGATAAGTCACTAAAATACGCTATAAGTCACTAAAATACGGTACGCGGCAAAATTTCAACGTGAACCTACAAAAAAGGTCTGCCTTGGGACCGTTATTAGCTGCAGCGATACCTCATACTAACGATCTGATCTCCAATCACTATTCTGTTTCAAGTCACGCCTGCTGCTAGGGGACAGTATTCAAGACAATGTGTAGAAAATTAGATTCTCGTACGAGTTCGAACTCGGGTGCAACTGTCCGGCTTGTTGTTGAGCGACCCATAAAACGGTGAGTTTAGCCATTTATAGCGACCCAAAAAATAGTGAATATTTATTGATAACAGCAGATGATATGAAAAATCATATTTATTGACACGACGCATTCCAACTTGATGCACACAACAACTGAACTTACTACGAGTTCTTGTCACGCGTCGGCGCTGATGGCGCGCGTGAGGAATTCGGGCCTCGAGGATCTCCTCCTTACCCGGGCAGTTCTCACGTGGCAACGGCCCCGCGGTGTTGAAGCACCCCGCCTGATGCGGGGTAAGTCGACAATTTGACCGCTTCCCGGAGTGCTCGCCGGCTAGCTGTCGCTCTCCTCGGATGACGATGCCAGCCGTACGAGCTCCCGTGGCAGCGAGTGCAACTGAACTTGAACAAATTACTTTAGCTGACTGAAGTGATACCTTACGTTGACGACACACTTTCTTTAGATATTAAATTTAAAGCCCATAAGCTACAGGTACACGTAAATATGAGGAATATAAAACCAAATACAACAAAAAACATGTTCTTGCTAAATTAATGTTATTCTACATATTAACATTGTATACTATTTATAACCTAAAATACTTTTTCGATTTAAATTTAAAAAATGATACGGCACTGTTGGACCAAGTTCTTAGTTCACATAGTCGACACAACATTACAAGTTGTCAATTTGTGCCGCGGGCGAACTTAAACAAGCTGCGCGTCCGTCCGGCTTCGCATATAGCTAACGACGAACCCACGTCGCAGATGTTCTGGGACCTGCAAATCGTACATTGTTGAAAATAGTAATGGTAAAACCCAGTATCAGTCATCTACCTTTTTTTTCAAAAATAAGAGGAAAATGTAAAGTAAAGTGAATATTATGTAATCATTCGAAACTATGATAACCACATTGATTTATAAATAGAACGATAGTCTGAGATTTTGGGTGGGGAAATCTGAGTACCGCGGTACCATGGAACAGGCTATATTATTATTATTGGGGTATTATTGGAATTTTAGGACCCTGAGATCTCCATGCGGAGTGCACTCATGTCTTTACGCACGCCACTATGCTAGAATCCTTCCCGCATACACGTATAATTGCCGTAATAAAATTTTTAGTTATGTGGTCTCTCTTATAATGTATTTCGAACCTGATTTGTGGTTGTTAATGGAATCGTCAGGAACATCTGAGATTCCACAATGTTTACTGTTTAGTCCAAAAAGTATGAATATTTTAATTTTAAGGAAGTAGTAAAAGGCATAAGTTCGAAAAGAGTATTCAATATAAACAATGTTACTTGTACTTACTATCGTGAGTTAAAAATGATTTGTGAGTGCAGTCCGTGCAATAATTGCAACTAAGTATAATATACATTCAATATATTATATTGAATTCAATTCAATATTACAAAACTTATGAATCTCACGCAATTTCACGCAAGACTTGGATTTTAATGGCAAACCACTGTTCTAATGTGTCTGCAGTTGATAATAATATACTAGTACTATTAACATTTCTGTCTGCCTTTCTCATAAGGTAATAGAAATACAGAATATATATATAAGGAATATACATTGCGCGTATAAACATCCTACTCGCTGTGTTCAGAAGGCGTCTGTATAAAACTTTGAAAATTCAAAAATAACTCTGCAAACTCAGACTTACATATTTCATAAACTGCCGCAACGTACATAATACTTCAATAAGCTGGATAACTTCCATATTCGTTAAGTGTTACAAATTCTTTTACGGCAAAACTTTGAGAATCTCAGGCGGTAACTTTTAGAAGTTTCCAGAAGCTTCTTAACTTCAAAAGAGATAGCGACAAGTAGCGGCTGGTAGACGTGTCGTTTTTAAATTATAGTTGAACGAGTTTTTATTCATGTACCGGAACTTTTATGATTTTTAATCTGTTTAGGAAGGGAGAGAAGACAAAATAACCAACAAAAGTTCCATTTAGTCTAATTGTTACATGAAAAATTTTTTTTGTGATATTGTTCTGTTACTGGAAGAGCAATGGATTTGGAAAAAACAATAACGCAGTTACTACAAGTTAATATTATGTACATGGATAGAAAGGGAATATTAGGCTAACGACAAAAGGGCCATACAAAAATGATGAATTTCTATGAAGATTTTCCTAAAATTTTACAAGAATGACGTTACAAACGCGACAACAGTGTGATGGGTAAACAAAATATACCTTTTTTACCAATCAGGTAAAACCGCATGTAACGACTATATAGTTTTTTGTATGATTAATGAATCGATCGCTCAGACGGTATATCGCAAAGTATCAATGAGATACATCAGATACGTAACAGATAACGAGAAAATTTTATGAACATTACCATACTGCTACAATTTATACGCTATTTGTTGCGCAGTGGCTTAATTTACAATCATTAAAGTTTGTAAGAGACCTTTAAGCTATGTTGTACATTTGACAACTTAAGATGAGTTCACTGCATATCAAATTTCAGATCATCGATTCCCCCGTTACGGAAAAAGTTACGTGCTATTAAACGTCAAACGGGTTTGAATGCTATGAAATTTCGATACCTCTTTTTTTTTGTCATTCCTTTACCACTGTTTTAACCATTCGTCACACATCTCAATGTAATGCAGATTCTTATTGAAAAATAACATAGATTTGTTCTAATCTCGTTACCTTAAGTTATATTTCATGAGTCTATATTAAATTTATTTTCTGTGCTTTTAGAAATCAATTGATAAAATCAAAATAAATCAGAACTTAAAGTGCAATTGTTTCGAGCTTTGAAAAATCTTTAATAAAGAAGACAGTAAATTCAAATTTAAATTCAAATTCAAAGGCACTAAAAGAAGAAGAAGAAGAAAAATTTTACCTTTCACGTTGTAGTGAGGAATGAACATACACCTTCCCAAAATGTTAGGGACACATTGATTGTGATTATGATATTGCAAAAAAAGGATAATCCTTAATTAAAGTACATTAATCATAAAACCGTTCCCAATTTCGTTGTTGGTTATTTTACACATCAAAAGTGAAAAGCGGGACTGTGTATTTTATTATTACACATTATACAGAAACCAGAAGGGCTAAACCGTGACGGTACCAATAAGCAATAACTTACAATGATATTATTATTATTATTGTAATACCATCACGCGAGGTCACTAACGGATTACATAGTTCCACGTCAAAGGTCTGATACTGCCTATTTAAAGAGTTAAAAGTCTAAGCAACCGGCATGTGTGTTAAAAAGTGATGAATAGAGAACAATTACATCAGGAACAGGTTAAAGATATTTATCACACAGTGCTATCTACCTATGCCGTTAGGGACTTGTATTAATATGATAAGCTGATTATATTTTACGGTTAAATCTGAAATATATGTGACGACCATAGTCTATGTACAATTTTAATACTTGAAAAGGCGATTCCAAAGACCTCCATTTTCATAGTGCGCTAGGAAATACCTCAGAGGAAAATACATTACATAATTTACGAGTTCGTGTTGGAAGAAAGCGTGTAAAACGCACTCTTCCAGAATGCTATGTTGATGAATAGAAATTATTTGCACGGAGCCAAGTACACCAAAATAGCATTGAGATATTAGCGTTTGTGCTTTTGGTAATGAACCTTCTGGTTTATCTGTAATATTTGACAAATTTACTCATGATTATGTCGATAATCCATCAATGAGATATGGCTTGAAAATGATTTATTGCACGTCCGATATTAACGTGAAAATAACATGTCCACTGTAAATTGAATTACTCGGCTTGTTTGCAATTACGAAGAAAGCTTTCAGCAATAAATCTACCGTTATTATATAGCTGCTTCTTCGATTATATACGGACAACAACTCCTTAATAAACACTCTCGTTTTATTATAATAATAGACACCTAATTTTTAAAATTGATTGCAAGGATATTCGTTATAATAATCGGATCATGATAGCAAACTCGACTTGGAATCGATATCAGATATTTATATAAACGAAGTAAGCCCTTCAAAATACCATGTATACACACCGACATAGGTACAAAATGAGACACGTCGGACTGATGGAACGCTTAGGACGTGGGAAACTCTTTGTAGGTAAATCAAATTCAAATTGTCATTATAAACTTTGTACACCCTACTGGTAGGACGGAAGTAAAAACCCGGCGACTAAAACTCCCAGCACTCTTTTAAATAAGGCAAACTACAGATATAATTAGTCATGTTGCTGTATGACTTTAGTTCGATTACGAGTATACACGTGACAGCTTCGGCCCGGGTTAGGTTTCTGTTACAATTTCAGTTTCGTTATTTTCGACAATGTAGTCTACGATGTAGAATGCGGGCCTAGTAGATGCCTATACACTTTCCGTTTGATAAATCGTAGGTTATAATTGTCTGGGAGTATAGACGCAGATAAAGTATTCAACTCAACCCTGTTAGCTTAGTACTATGTGAGTACCTACTAAATTTATTCGTTTTTGGATAGACTATATGGAAATAGGAGAAAAGCCCTGTATCAAATAGGCCACAGAGGTCTTGCTATTCTCAAGTTTTATCGTTATATTCGTATATCCTTTCCTATATATTGAAAAATCCATATAATTTGTTACAAATAAGAAATACAGTGCCGCCTTGCATCAAGGGCTAATAGCTTCCCAAACAACTGTCAGCGGCACGGGAATAAGTAAAATTGTATGATTAAATAGCTTCGTTCATACAAATGTACGAAATAACAAAGCTTTCCCCTCCAGTAATAATTTCTTTAAGATATTTTACATGTTCCGGTTGACTATCATTATACGTAACTTTTATCTATACTTCTCTACTAATATTATAAAGCTGAAGAGTTTGTTTGGTTGAACGCGCTAATCTCAAGACCTACTGGTTCGAATTGAAAAATTATTTTTTTGTTGAATAGTCAATTTATTGAGGAAGGCTATATAACATCACGCTATGAATAATAGGAGTGGAGCAGCTTTGACAAATGTTGAAAAAACGGGACAATATTGATTTCTATGCAGGCGAAGCTGCGGCCACGCCTAGTTGTCTTTATAAAGTCCTTGTAAAATGTTTCTCAATGCGCCGCTCGTGCTCACGCATGCTCTCGCCGTGCCGTATGCTTGTGACACCTGCTGGATTTGCTACCATTTTCTTAGCTTACCGGTATAGAAAAATTACTGAAAATGTTTTATCTATTTATACATGTATATTAATTCAGATACAATGATATTCAAATGTACGATTTTTATTCATTATCATTTAACAATGTATTTCATACATCTTACGGGAATCTTTGCTCTATAACAGCCCTCATATGTCCGCCAGTCCGGCAAAGCTGAAACTAATGATGGCCACATCCCATAAGGTAAGCTTGCTAAAATTTACATATTATACTGAAGTCAAGAACAATTTGAATGTACCTACTTATAAATTAATATTCAGAAAGTTATATTCGCATATATTACAACGAAGAAACTATATGTATATCTCTAGACCTCATATCTGAACATTTAAACATACTCGTAGATATTCTAATCCTTGTTTTAAACATAAAATGTTTATTGAACCAATCTGAGTATGGTTTAAGGTATAATCACTCTTAAAACAAGTATACGACCGCCTTTAATTGTTTGCTCTGGCATAACTGGTTATCATTATACACCATACTTCCACGAACTGCGACTTAAGCTACACGAAAGTTTACACTTTAATAAACTTTACCATTATAGGATTAAGATTGAATACAGCTTGTCCGTTACAGGAAATAGAACTTTACGATCATACGGGTTTCCATATGGTACCTCGGGGCTTACCGGAAGACCTTCGCCCAAATTAATAAACAAAGTTGCGTAAGGCTAGTAGCAGCTAACCCGCTTACTGATGTTTATCTTCAAGCTGTTTGCTTCTGATAGCGCTGAAAGTGCAGCGGCTTTTGTATTTCATAGACGTTTATATTCATACATTCAAATATTGCACGATACAATTTTAGTTAGTCGAATATTGTGGCAAAAGCAAGGCAACGACTTGACATTTTCGCAGAAAATTCATGCATCAAAATTGTACAAAATATTACCAGCCACCTTTTACTTTTGTGGGATCGGAACAAAAAGAATGTTTAGATTTTGTTTAACGACTAACAATATTTATTTTAAAGGAAACTAGGAATTCAGACAAAACAAATGACAAATTTTGTTCCTTCCTTCTTTGCATTACATGTTGTACACCTTCAGGATGTTAAAATAACAAAGATGAACTTAACTCCTAATGGCATTTTCTAGCAGTCAAACCCGGGTGAATGAAAGCTTGGGGAGGAGACGCTTATCTCTAGATAAAAATACATTTCGTTTAAATATAGCAGCTACTAATTTTTGTACAAGTATTTTTTCAAAATAAGAATGAATATTCTTTTCTGGCGTTTCCATGAATATTTTTTTAACACCGTTTTCAATTTTACCCATAATAGTCATCCAATAATTCAGACCGTCGAGAATCCGAGAGTAAATCTCCCGAACCTCAAATATTTGTACAATTTGGACTCCGGATAGCGTTTTCTTCTTTTTCATTTTTCTGGAATCGCGGTAAACCATAAGGTACATGTCCTATGCTTATCTTAGTTAAGCTTAATTGTAAATAATAAAATATTATGTTACGTTGACTTTATAGGTGGACTGTAATAAAACAGATTATGGAACTGCAGCAGAAAGAAGTTCCTCGCAAGAACGGATAGATAGATATAGAATTTTCGACACAGTTGCTTGGTAATCACTTTTCGTATTTCACCTTCACTTTCAAAACTTTCGCCTATCGCTTACCCCTTGAAAGTGAAACAAGATGCTAGAGGATGTTAGATTTGCAAGTGAAATTTGAGTTAGTTGGAAAAAATAAAGGAGCCAGTTTGAGAAGGAATTCTCATTGTTGTAACCTTCTCGAGTGGAGCTCATTTATGCATACGAAAACTTTATTACGCTCTGCATTGAAAGCGGAAGACTGTAACTTAAATTAAGTTCTGTGGTTCTGCGAAGCAGCTGATGTCGTTCAATATGGTCTGAAGTTCTATGACGCTACGTGACCTCAAATGCAAATATAGCTTGGATTGCCATCGAAAATAATAATTCTATTAGTTATACATATAAAAAATAACTGGGGACATTTCCACACACGGCTGCCTGATCTCAGATTAGGCAATTAATGCCTGTGTTATGGTGACCGGACAGCTGATAAACATACATATATACATACGATATAGTACTTATATAGATATT
>DWGJ01003568.1:0-13105 GCA_018246895.1 Aspitha aspitha aspitha | reverse complement strand
ATTTGACACACACATACAACGTTCATTGTTTACATTCTGGTTGTCAATATCAAACAAAAGTCCAAAGAAATGTCAAAGAATTATTTTTTATTATGGTCCAATTTCGACCAGTAGGCGACCACTAGTATGTATTAATGTCTGATATATGTACATTAAGTATTAAGTCTTACTTGATATTGTCCACTGTGACAGAAGCCTCCTTAGGTGCATCAAGCCGAGCTGCCAATTGTTCGCGGACTTTTTGTACATGTGTTTCTTCGATTCTTGGTTTCTTAGCAGCAGATTCCCCACCATCAAGATCATGACTGCGTTTGACCTACAGTATCATTAGTGATATACAATACTATTATTACAATGTACAAAAATCATTATAGGTAAAGATAATTGAATAGTTGGTTTGACAACATTACTTTTTCACATAAAACTGGTTTCATAATATCAATTTTCAGCAACTACATATTCACATAAATTCTGGTAACATGCAGTAGTTCTGCTTGTTAAACTGTAGTTATGTATATTAACATTTTTCTTAATAATAAGTAATAACATAATGTACACAAAATTGTGTCACTCAGATTTCTACATATGATTGATCATCATCTATTGGTAGTAATAAAAGCTGAACTATAAATAATATATAGCTACACAATTTTAATTGTCAAGAAATTTTTTCATTACCTGAGTTGGAATTTCTAATGGTGCACTTTTATCTATAGAAGCACAGGTGGCTGTCTCCCCATTTAAATAAGCTAAGAGTTCCTTACGATCTGGACGACGCACAGCTAGGATATTAGCAGCCTGCAATATTAAAAAGAAATTATACTTGCAGGTATACAATTTGAATCAGTAATTATTTCTGATGGTACTCACAGCAGCCTGTCTGACATACACTGGATGTGTCAACTGTATATTTTTGAGAATAAAAAGAAGACATTCCAAGGTATAATATTCTTTAACACTGCCTTCTTTTCCAGACCTGCAAGAATCAGTTTTAAGAATTAATGTCTATCAAATTATTCTATATTCATTATATATGTACATTAAAATAAAGGAATACTCACCCATACATAAGGTAATTCGTTTTAACATTTTTGGGCCACGAAAATTCCCCAAATATTATTTGATTATCCCTTTCTATTATTTCTTTCTTATTCACGTTATACTGTCGTAGTAAACTTAGAGGGTCCGCCATAATAATGAAGACACTAGTGCTTAAGTAATATCAAAGTTAATTGAAGGATGTATTATAACATCTACTTGTTTTTAAAACAATATTTATTTTCACTGAAATTAGGACGCATTGAATTTCCCAAATTATCTATTAATTACATACATACATATACTTGGCACCGTGTCAAAACTGCTTATAAAATTGCAGATACAAAACAATATCATAACATTGTTGTCTATGTACTGTTCTTTATGCTATTATACACAGAATACAAAAATATACAGCCATTTACTATAATTATAGCCAGCAATTTATCGGTCGTTTGATTAGTATAATTATGATTTCAACTTTTATTCCTATCTTAACATTTTTTTTTGTTATATTTCACAGTCAAGTAATTAACCAAAATTTTAATGTAGCAAACAGAATGGTCTTTTAGGTCAAAAGAATATTATTTAATGCAATATTACAGAAAACCCTATTTTGAAGATTGCGGCAATGATCTGAATTTCGAGTTATAATATATTTTTCTACATTTCATTTAGTAGAAAAAACCGGCTATACACATGAAGTATAAACACAGAATTGACATGACAGAATAAAAATATGGAGTCTAATATGGCTGCCGGTCGATTCTTATATTATTAGCGTTTTGTAACTATTTATTGAAATAATAAACCCCATTATTTGTGTTAATATGACATAGTGGACTGTATTTAATGTAATAATGACTTCTACTCTAAAGTCTGAAAAATGCGGACAAGGTAAGATTATGCATTATTAACATTCCACTTTTCTGTCTTAGGAATTTAATGGTATTCGTCTCTTGCGGGTCATAAAAATAGTTTAGACTCTGCTATTCGTTGCCGTCCTCGTAACCAATTTTGGATTTGTATAAATTAATAAGTTTCTGAAATGGTATCTTTATAATCAACAATTCGATACATATATGAAACGATTGTTCTATTCGTCTTAATTATTTACGCTTTACGTTTTGTGTACTTTGCACTACTGCTTTTTTCATCATAGTATAGTATCCTACGTTTTATACTATTCTTTGACAGAATACTAAATTTCTATGTTTATTGAGTAAAATGTATAAATTATTATTACAATTGAATTCAGTTATTTAACTTTCCAGGAAACTACATACATATTGTTTTAGTTATTTCATTAGTGTACGTGTATATATTTATAAACTTGTTTGAGGAAATATTGCTTAAATTAATCCATACCATTTATAATATAGATTTCTTTTATTTTTCTCAAATAATTACATGTCATAATACAATAGTAACTTGTTGTTGCAATGATGTCCAACTATTATTTCTTCTTGTTCTACTGTATCTTCTCTTGTCATCTGGTATTTTTAGTAAGTTAATAATGTGTTTATTAATATAATAAATAAATAAAGACAACTAATCCAGATGTTGCTTAGTCCTATATTAGTTTTAATTCATTTAAAAATTTAAATTTTTTATGAATTAAACATTTTTTTTAAATATTAGACATTTTTATTTAAATGTAAACCTGTTGAAACTACCTAGTTCACCAATATAGTGATATTTATCAAGGAGCCTTATTTAAAATGTTGGTTTTATAACTACAACTCATCTTTGTACTCTTGCCTGGTGTTAGGTTAGTTGATATCACCTAATCGGATACCTTGTCACCTACATTTATGAACAGCAGTAGTGCTGACCAAAGCTTAAAAGTACAATAATAGGGACCAACCAAGAAACAAATTGTTGCATGTTCTCATAGCATATCTATAATATTATGAGTAGTAAAAAAATGTCTTTCCAATGTTGAATTGATCAAATGTTTCTCCAATGTTGATTGAATGATAGCATTTTTGTATGGCATCTGTGTGGGCCAGTATTGTAGATACTCTAAAAATCTTAATGTGTTGCATTAATAATTCGTAATATGAATTTTCTTTCAAATAAACATTTTACAGTCCAATGGTCAGTGAACCTGACTGCTGATCTGAAGATTATGGGTTCAATTCCTACCCTGCACAAAACTTTGTGTCATGAATGCAAATTTGTGTAAAGTTGTCTATCATATATATAATATAATTTGTCGACTGTCTGGTTATCATAGGATAGGATAGGCTCTGTCTGGATGGGGATCAGAGGGTGGTGTCTCAGGTTGTTCCATTATTGCTTGGCTTTCAATATCTATGTACTTTGCCATACACAAATTCACATTGATGAACTATGTGCAATATAAATTGTCAATGTAAAGTGAATAAAAATTTGACATAGTTATCGGTGTAACTATGTATTCAGTAACTTTTTTTTTTGTAATGCTCTAAAAGCACTAATGATTAATTTGTTTTCATAACAGCTATAATTGTCATTTGTTTTCAAAAAATATGATTTGTTACATGTGGAGCTCAGTTTTATGTTTATTACAGATGTTTTTATTATACCATAATGCTAAGTCTCTAAGTAAGCAAAGAGCAATTCTATATAATGATTTAATTACTCCTTTGTTATTTTCAATCACTTAAATTATTTTCATCTAGTATAAATACAAAGGGTACCCATTATGTTGTACAGTCAGCAATGCCATATTAATTTTGCGTGGTAAATATTAGTATCTTATGTAATGCACTAGTTCACCAGCTACGTTGTGTATGTTTATACTAATATATAGCTAATGGTAATATTGAGTGGTAACCCATCGTTTGCACATAAAATGATAAGGTCATTTGGGTCTCACGTCATTTGTGAAAGCTTCCATTACCAGAGAAACTTAACCGTGAAGTGAAAATTGACAAACAGCATCAATTGGATGTAAAATATGTCATGTGAAATACGACGATGATTATAGTATTATGATAGCAGCAGGGGTCATATAGTAATCATAGTGTTCCCCCAACTGTCATATTGAAATCCTCAATGTACAGGCTACGGAAAATGACTATGACTGGTTTGTCTCTCATCATACTCTTGTACACTAACATAATTTCCGGTATTAATTAGTACCTTTGAGATGTCTGTACGTAAATGTTGTTCATACATGTTAGGTGTTTATACAATTTTTTTCAAGTTCTATTTATCTGTCCATTCATATTTCATGAAAAGTATCAATTTTACAAGCTTTTTATTAATTTGACATGTATGTATGTTTGTATGGGCGGGAACCTTGCGACTGAATTATAGACCAGTTGACATTAAACTATTCAGCTGAAATTTGGTATACACACTTATTCTGGATGACAATGCAGACTTAGCTATGTGACGACATTCTAATTTCAATATGGCGGAGCACGCAGGCACGCAAGATGACGGACTTGTTATTTTTTTCTGCACTAGAACAGTATGGGAACAGAATGAAAGGGCTCACTCAGGAGAATACGAAAATGAATACAATGTCACATGAAATCCAAGCTTCTTTTTAAAAGGTGCTTTATCATTACTTTATTTCTTACCCTTTTATACAAATCAAATTATGATTAGTCTAAAACATATTCCTATTCCAATACAGCATTGAAGCGTAGCCTCTAACGGGAGTTTCTTATTAAATGTTCAATGTCCGTTGTAGCGTCAGCACGACCGACGTCACAGCTTTAAGTTTGTCATTCGGCACGTTTCGCATCTATCGCTGTCGTCAGAGCTAATTTATCATAGCACTTTATCCTGTATTTTGTGGTAGCCGCAAACGGAGAGTCCCTTTAATTTTTCTTTCGAATAAATAGTTGATACCCATGAAGAGTAAATTTATTTATTATTAATGTATTATTTCTCACATATACATGTTATATACATTTAGTTGTCATCTTTACTCATATACCTTGATTATTCATAAGAGTATCCCTATTTTTGGAATAGAATATTTTTTTTTTAATACACCGGTGTAGGAAATCCTTGCAATAGTTGTTTATTAACTCGAAAGTTCAGTATCCGCCCACGAATAAGTGCAATGACCTGTATTATTCGCCAGGTTATACTGCAAGTAACCATGCATGTTAAACTAATTACAAAAAATATCAACTTTCTTAATCTTCACAAACGTTCAATAATTATTTTAGGTCTTGTATTTTTTACGAAATGTAATGTTTTGTAAATATTTTGATGGAATGATTATAAAAGGCAGACGCAATTCCATTCTCACAACGTCATACAGAAAATACTTACATGGGACGTAAAGTACGCAAATTAATTTGACTGTTGGTGGTTTATTGGTACATTTGCATTCGTGAGTCTTAAATTATTTAGCTTTTGTGGTTGTTATCCACACGATCTGATGAAAGAGCGGTCGATGTACCATCGAGATAACAGTCATGCGTTCATAGTACAATTCATTGTTATTTAAAATACACTTATACAATTATTTTGTAAAATTATGTGCTTTTTGTTTACGAAACTGTGCATGGGAAACATGTTTTTGCCCAATAGACGTCAATTATCGTGATTGCCTTTAACTACATTACTATAATCTGTTTTCGTTGTTTAAGAGGCATTAAGTCATTACTATTATTAGGGTTTTGATGTTCTAAAGATAATTGACTTACCTCAAATTGTTCCTTATTCATATATGTTATGAAAAAAACGTAGCCTTTTTATGTTTAGAACATTATGAAGTCTTAGTGCGGTGAACAACGTAACGGAACTGTGTTCACGACCGAGTGTTAAAAGTACGCTTTCCATTTAATCAGTTCCAAACGTAGGTAGTCTTCCATTTCATAGTTCTGAACACTTCCGAGATGTCCTCGTATATCGAACCTATATCGAAAACTAACACTTAGTTGAAGTAAAATTTTAGTTTAATCAGAGTTTAACTCTTTCAATCTTCAGTAGAAGGGACAGGAACCTTCGTTTTCTCAGGGTATTTTGATGAAATAAGTATAATAAGTAATTTGGGCTATTTCCGATTTATAGGACATGTATTTGTGACCCCACTTTTGTTCTAAAATTATATGTATGGTTAGACTGCAGCAATGCTTGGTCAGTTTTCAAGTCCGAAATAATATACTGTCGGTATAAGATGAGGTAAGAAAATGGTGCTTCTTACCCGTAACGGATTTCTATCAATTGTAGACATGTTTTCATGGTACGATTTGGTATATTTCTCACGCTTACAAAATAAGCAGTACATGAAGCAAGGGCAGCCAAATCATGCTATTTGTTGTTGCAAAAAGTAATTCGATTATAATGGCTGTATGTAATGCTTAATTAGGTTCAATATTTATTTAATTATATGAAATGTACATGATTTTATAACTGAGAATCGTCCAAAAATTTACAAGTTTTTTATGACACGAACATTTGGAGACAATCCACAAGTTACATGTATTCTTTATTATTCGTAAAGAAAACACGTATTTTACTTTGTCCATGAACACATTTGCATTCCACAGTAAAATTACAGTAAATAAAATACATTATGACTGGCGTTGAACATGCTGTTTGAGTGGTATAAAATTGTTTTCTGTAAGCACGCTTCCGTTATAGGGAGTCCATTTGCACTTGGCACTAGTCATTAGTCCCTCCATTACTGCTATTTGCGTAACGTTGTCTCTGTGAACACTCTTCGCAGATTCACTGCGTTAACTCATTGTTCAATGCATCTTGATTCATGTCATTATGGCTTAACATAACGACATGTGGCAGATCGCCTTGAGCAGGTCAGGTGGGGCATTAGGACCTGTTGATCGTCGTATTTGCCAACGAAAGTGAAAGGCGTGTTCTTAGCAATCCTTAGGAGCCGGTTCCAAATTTAGTATGTACGCATCTAATTGAAGATGTGCGTGCTTCTAATAATCTTCATACGCTGATATCGAATAGAGGCCCTCGTAGATGGAAGGCCGCGGTACTTCGTGCGAACGGAATGATATTATTATGACCTTACCGATAATTGCTGACGTCCTAATGGTATTTGATGGATGCTTGCCGTGATTCAGAGTGATGCTTGGTTACATGTATGTGACTTTGTAATAAACCGAACTGCATACCCTACGTGTTACCCAGTACTCAACTTGCACAACACATATGAATATTTAGTTTTATGATACTATGTTGCACCAACGGTTGCAAATTTTGTGAACAAGTAAACTTAATATCGTAAGATCTGTAACTAATCGATTATCTCTCCTACGCTCGCGGTTTTTTTTTAAATACTTATTGATTGCCGCTGTGATTGTCATATTGCTTGCACAATTTTAGTAGCCATATTACCACTTACTGTAGAACTTAATTTGCTTGTTTGATATGTATTAATCGTCATTTATGTGTATTGAAATGGATAAGTGTATTTTAAATATTTGTTCCCAGGACATGATTGATCGAATTTTAAGTACACGGTATAATAAATAGTATTTCACACTTCCACTTACATTTACGGTTAATTTCAATGTCGAAAGAAATATAATTTTTATCTTAAATCAGCATTGCCTTATAATAGTTTTAAGAAAGAGCAATTAAATTAACAGGCCTTCACACGTGGTTCGCTTTCCTGTTATTGATACGGCTGTCGGTTAGCATTGTTATAGGCATGAACGTGAGAGATGAACCGCGGAGTAATCACCGATTGCAACACTGCACTGGCTGTCTAGAATTGTTGTTCGTTACTTCGCTTGGTTTTTATTCACCTTCATTGAACGAAATTTTACTTGGCTTTGGTTTTTAAAGCGAAAAGAACATTCAAATCGACATCGCTATGTCTCTTTGTGCACGCCGTTCTTTTTGATATTACGGGACAACGGACGTGAGGTGTTTTTTCGTTTATTTTGTGCCGCTCGACACGGAGCTGTGTCTGTCTGACTGAATGCAGTGTAATTCGTTTTGTTATTACAGTTTTTTGTCGAGTCGTGATGAGACTTGTCACCGCAATGTTGAGCAAACTGAAGCGGGCTCCGTGACGAGCGCAACTTTCGCAATCACCTGCCCAGATCTTTTTAACGGATGTCTCTCCATTGAAACTCCCACGGACTATTCAGTAAAAAACGATATTATAAATTCAACAATTTACCGAACATAATTGCCATCAATTGTTTCTCTTGTAATCATCCTGAGTAAAGTAAATTTCTTAATTTTTAACTTTCATCCAAATGCGATATTTTTAAAGTTACCATTAAGTGTAAGCAACGCATTAATGGTGTATTACAGTTGCGATCATACTTGTTCCTAAAATTTTTATATTTGACTTGACGTAAAATTGTTGTATTTTTTATTAAGATCGTCTTCTGTTTTAAGACCTCCTTCCTACTTAATTATTTTACTATTGAGTACTTAACATAAATTAATAGAATTAATGAACATTGAAGATGTTCCGCAGTCACGAGAATCTTGTGGTCGCGCCAGGTATCTAGAAGTAGGTATTACAATCCCGTTAGGCTACGTATCACGAGCGAGCTAGTTTATTGGAAAGTGAGTTGCTCGAACCGTGGTCGGTGGCCGGCGCGTGTCTGCGGACTTCCTGTAATCAGAAAAAAAATGCTCAAACCGACATCTCATTAGTAACAAAGCTGTAAAACCAATGTTCCGATCCGATGTTGAATCGAGTTGTATAATTGTAGGCAATTATAGTCTATATGCTTGCGCATTTTCTGCGTTAGATTTTTTAAAATATTCTATCCATTACTTAGGTCCTAAGCTTTATTGAAAGATTTTGTCAATTAGTCTTTGTTTGAAGCAGGTACAAATGGATCGCCACTTTTAGGATCCTTTTAATGCTGGTTACCTGTCTCCTCTCATAAAGTTAAGGTCATAGTATGTTGCGCTGGTCCAGATTCATGTATTTAATAAAGCTAATACCGTCGATGTAAAATCCCGATATGATATTTAAAATTAGTTCGACGATTTGAGTATTTTAATTCCAAACAGTTGACACCTTATTGTATCATCCACTATGTCGTATAGACTAATAGACCTAATAGTACCTATCGATGTAATTTAAAAATCTCATTAGGTACTTGTTTAAATATGTTTTTCGAAAACACTTTTTTATGTACAAGTCCAAAAAAACTTTGATATTTTTATATAAAATAAATATGTAATAATGACTAATATTTATTCATTTATCTATATCTATACATATTATAAAACAAAGTCCCCAAAAGCCGTCCATCGTATGTGATCGATTTTCTCAACATCTCCTGAACAGATTTTTGTACGGTTTTTACTAAAACTTGTGCAAGTCTTGAGGGAGGTTTAGGTTAATAGTATGGTACGCTTTTATCTAAATTGACTGAAATTTATCTAGTACTGTTGAAGAGGTCGCGTGGTTGTAATAAGTCTCGCCTCTTGGAAGCGTTACTCACGTGCTTAGCGTTAACCAGCAGAGATACAGTAAGTACTAGAGAATTGTAGATCTACAAAAATACTACAAAAAAGTCTGCGGTAGCATGTTTTTATCTCATATGGTCAAATTCATAATAACTATTTTTATGTCCAAAATTTAAATTTAAATATTGCGTTGATATTTATTTTAATAAATGCGTTCGTTAGCTTCGCCATTTTATACCTATAGATCATAATTGTCCTTTACTTAAATTATAAATACGCAACTATTGCAATGTCCATATCCATATTGCAATATTCAATTTACCTAATGGTGAATATGATATGCTATTATTGCATTGCTACATAACGATATAGTCTATGAACATTAAATGTATTATTTGATTTCGAAATAATTTCGCTAATGTCATATTACAACAAGAGTTGCGGGAAGAGATGTTACATGTGTTAAGTAATATCGATAATCAGAATATTCTCTTTGATATAGTGTATTTAGAGGTACAGGTGTGTGTGGTGTAGAGTGTGCGGAGGTAGGCTGAGATGCGGCGGAGCTACGGAGCCGGCACTTTCACTCTCGCTGGTGTGACAGCGGGCGCGGCAGCCTTCCCCAGTGCTGCCGCGCCGTTGGTGTCGGCCGCACCGCTTTACTCTCGCGAACCGCAGCGGCCGATCGACATCCTGTGTCAATCGTATGCTTGGCTGCGTCTGAGCTCGCCTACTCATTGCTGTGCTGGATATCGAGATCGCGTTGTGAAAAACGTCTTACCTATTTTTAGATTAGGTGTTACTTTTATTCGGTGTTTCACAAAACTCGTCGTACGATGTTCCTCGGACTATTGTCGAGAAACCATGAAACTATTTCGGCCGAATGTAGGATTTTTATTTGCAGTGTTAGTGACAGTTTATTGTTGTGATCGTGTGTGATATTCCTAGTTTAAGAATTACTTTGTGGAGAGTCGTTTACTTTGCTGCCTGATACTAAAGTGCAGTCCCTATACAAATATTTATCGAGAGTCGAGATTTCGTTACTGTTGTTGAAATAGACGTATCATATTTACCTGCGAATATTGGATGTTGAAATCTAAGCATTATTGGATAACAAACTAGCAATCGTTCAAGCGTTACTGAATAGAGATTGGAATGTTTATTTGAATACGAAATAAATATAAACATGTTTTACTTTTAGCCATTCATAGACGACTTACGACGGACGATACAGTGTCAAGGTTGTTGAAGCAGACTGGACAGATGTCTGTATAAAGTCGGCTGGTGCGGCGCGCACATGACGTTCGGTGCGATGTTCACTGTAAATAAATAATGACCTAATTGCACCTTGCCTCGCGGCTATTTCGGCTTCTGATTGACATGCTCACTGTATATTTTAACTGTCAAACGCGTGGTGGATTGAAAAGTTATCCACAAATTGTTTAGATACATACAATATTCAGCGGTGAAACTTACCGCAAGTACAGTGCCTACTTTCAAAGATTTCTAGAGAGCCCTTTCCCTGCCGCAAACCGACACTCGCCGCAGTAGTTCTTCAAGTCCTAAGTTAATTCGTGTAATAGGTACGCCATTATGTAATATTACGTAATGTAACTGTTGGAGATGACTTTGAGATGATGAAACGTGTTATATGTCCAAACATGCCTCATTACGATGAAAGTTTTATTCACGATGATAACCAAAATCAAAGAAGAAACAAGCGTAGCTATAGAGTGTATAAAAATGGTCTAAAGCCATTAACTTTTTTGGAATCCAATGACGTTATTAATGCATTAGAAGCGAGAGGAACGTCTGCTGTCAAGAGAAATATAAGAAATATTAAACAGAGGAGTAATCGTCACAAACCATCGGAGCCATCTTCCACGCCATATTATTATAATTTACATACATCTCCTGATATCGTTATAGATCATTGCCCGCGACGGATTAGTGTATTCGATCCAAGTAAACTTTATGATATTCGAAACAACAACATCCCTACATTAACCCCTTGTAAAAGTTTTGATAACTTGACGTTGAAACAATCAAAAAGAGACAACTCAGTCAACGAAAAAATAAGAAATGGAACTAGTCTTCAGAATTTAGTAACAGATGATAGTTTGAAACATTACGCCTCGCCCCTGGGAGATAGATTAATGGCAATCCAAAAGGAGGAAATTAAAAATTCTTATTCAATAGTGGAAGCGCAAAGGAAACCGCCACAACGTCGTTTTTCAAGAAGCACAGGCGTGCCCGGTGCCGGAGTATATAGGCCTTTCAATGGAGATACATCTAATGAAAAATGTCTAAATGGTAAACCAGTTTCATTTATTTGTCTTTTTAGTTTTTGATATACGAGTAGTTTATAATGATGGAACCGTACTATACTCTCGTATTTTCTCATGCTATGATTGTTTATTGACGTCTATAAATAATTCCAGTCGAATGACCAGACAACTTCGGTAAGGTCTATTTACATTATCATCCCGTGTCAGCTCTCTCGCGCCGTAATCGTAGGATTGGACGGTGATGACATGATATACTCGTAAAACAGGATAGGAAATGTATCTATGGATTGTAGTGCAACGTTGTCCGCATACACTGGGAGTAGGTAGTACGTCTGTATTGCGTCTTGAATTAACATAAAAAAATTCCTATCCCTTGATCAGCTAAAGTGCTTGAGTTTTTAACACTAATAATTGTTATCGATCAAATTACGTGTCTCCTTCAATTCATATACTTGTGTAATGTAAGAACCAACGTTTCATTTTCTACATAAATTTGGAAAAATATTTTGCAAAATGATATATTATCTGTAAATGGTTTATGATTTAGGCCTCAGGTATCCAGCTGTTTCACTGTGAAATGATAAATAAGCGAAAAACGTATCTCCTTGTGGTATGATAATCTAGTAGCATGCATGTTATTTATTAGGTTCATTACAATTTACAGTATTTACAATTGGCTGATCTTAACAATTTGACATGAGCTGTTCAGCAATGCTGCATGTTAGTTTCCGTATCGAAAGTAAAACAGTGGAGGCAATTACTGTCATGGAAGTAAGTAAATCCAACTACATTCGCGGGGTAACAATTGCTTTGCGAGGCATTTCCAATAAATTATTATGAGATCACGCATTTCCATGCAGCTCGACGAGCATTTTTTCTGTACATAATATCGTTGTTTTAATCTTTTAGTCTCGTTATATAACGATAAATGGAACAAAGTAAGCAAAGGTGAATGTCATTAAACAGTTTGTTTTTATTACAATCGTGGATTGTCCATTTTGTTTATGTCAGCATTAATATTACGGATCAACGAATATTGTATAATAACGTGCAACAAACGCGGGAACGGAGTGCCATTGTCTATTGTTGTGGTAATGCTTAGGCTCTTAACATCAGTGTCGACGAATTGCAGAAAAACCTTTTAGTTTCTTTCTCGTGCAAGACTTACTGATACTTTTGAACACTGAGTTCAATTATCGTTTAAGTAATACTAGTGGTCGCCTGCTGGTCGAAATTCGACCATAATAAAAAATAATTCTTTGACATTTTTTTTGGACTTTTTGTTTGACATTGACAATCAGAATGTAAACAATGAACATTGTATGTGTGTGCCAAATGAGTGTGTCAAATGCATGGTAGTGTGTGTAATGTTTTATTTATTGATTTAATGTACTTTATAAGCATTATTA
>DWGJ01003567.1:0-13109 GCA_018246895.1 Aspitha aspitha aspitha | reverse complement strand
ATTTTCTGAGGTGTGTGAAATCTACCAATCCGCACTTGGCCATCGTGGTAGACTATGGCCTAAATCCCTCTCAATATGGGAGGAGACCCGGTCCAGCAGTGGACCAATAAATAGGGTTGAACAACAACATTGTAGATGTGTACTACTCTACAGGTTTGGATGTTCTACTCACGCGCAGGGAATAAATAAATGGGTGCGCATGAAGCGTCAAGGGCGGGCGCCGCGCGCTGTGTTGCTGTTCCAATCGTACTTACATTCATTCTTTCTTTCTTTATTTATTTTATACTTTACAGCATTAGCGTGTTGATGGATAAGTGCCGAAGGAGACCAAGACTGTCCTACCTCGACCAAATAGGTCGGACATTGGCTGATGGGGAGTCAAGAGCCTCCGAAACCGGCGTGTGCATGAAGATAGTGATGAATGTAGATAATTGGCAGTGCTTTCTGCCTGCCCCGTTAGAGATCTGGCGTGACGGTATGTATGTAAGTAGCATTAGCTTAGGTCACCTGAAGATAGACCTATTCAAATATGATTCAACGAACCAATGAAAGGCATCGTTGTGTATTTGTAAACGGAAGGCTGGTATCGTTTCAGAAGCCTTTAGATCCAGAATCAAGATTTTAAAAACCTTATCCGTTATGTCTCGTGATGTTTCCCCTCACCGTAAAAGAGGGTAATAATTCAATACTCAAGATGTAACTTGATAATCAGAGGTGCGTGCCGGAATTTGAACCCAGAACCCCAAAGTGGGACACTGAATTTCAAACCACTAGGTCATCAAGGCCCACTTATACTGCTCACTTATATATGAAGTTAATACAGCTACATTGCTTTAAAAATGAAACACGCAGATAAAACTGCGTTCTAGAAATAGCGTACTAAACATATTTAAGTGTTATCATAAATGAATCTAGAACAGTACTATAAAATGATCGATAAAAAAGTAGTTTTCCGACATACTTAAAAATAAATTAATGAATAATCAAATCCCGATGTAGGTATTCGCGCTGAAAATCGGGTGAGAGAAAATTCGCTTCTTCCGCATGCCGGCTGTAGCGATTAGGGTTGTCACTCGTCCAGATGTTAACAAGAATCAGTATGCTGATTCCGAATTTTCAATATTTCACTCGCCACACGCGTCGAGAAGTGAGTGTAAGTTGCTATCTCATTGGCGTATCCAATGTCAAATTTTGTATTTCGTTATAGTAACGCTCTCGAAACAACCAATCATATGCGACAATGTTCTCACTGACAACTACCAGTTGACATTCAATGCTCGCCATTGGGCGCTTAAGAAACTAGCACTCGCAAAAATTTGCTTCCCGTGAGTGGCACCAGTTGGCTCTGTTTCAATTCCCATACAAATTATAGTTTATGCTATCACGATCGAGCAGATATGAAAAACTCGGTATAGGCACACAGGTGTGCCGTCAGATCGTTGTATTAGAATATAATTAGTAATATTAAAAAATGTATATACATGTGCATATATTACTTTACAATATTCATTTCAGAAATCTGTGCTTAATACAAACGCTAATACTGAGGACACTGAGGCAGCACTTGCCAATCGTATAATAGCACTAGCTGTTGAAAGAAGCTTGACTGAGATACAGAGTGGCACTGGCGCGGAAATTTCGACGAAATCTCAGTCATCAGCATCGCAAATAACGACTACGCTTCCTACAACTACGCGTGCTACAACTACACGTCCTACAACTACACGTCCTACAACTACACGTCCTACAACTACGCGACCAACAACTACACGTCCTACACAAAGCACGCCATCGATAGAAGACGACATAAAGCAATTCGAGGAGGATACGAAACTTTTGCAGGCACTATTAAAGGCAACGGGCCAAGACCCATCTAAATTTAATATTCCCACACTTCCAACTACCAACGTGAGTCCCCGTCTATCTCCTGTTGTGAATGAAGATCTGAACCTATTATCAAACCTACTTGCTAAGCCGTCGCCCTTAAATGAACCTTTCGATTCTTTAACACAGAAACCTAGTACCGGTTCCAGTTTTGATAGGCAAACAGCAAGTACGATATCAGCACCCACTACCGTTAAACCATTCGGTGCAAAAATTGCTGTTAAGGATGACTTAAAGAATGTACAAGATGACGTAAAACTTTTGCAAACGCTCAAACAACTGCAGGATGCACAGGATATCACCACGCAAAGGAATAAAATCGCCCTCACAGGTAACTATGCTAACCATTTTATTAGCAAACAATCGTGTATGTTCTACGTTTAATTGCATTATAATAAAATACATGATTGCAAGTGAACTATTTTTGTATTCGATATTATTTGTAATTTTCCAGGGCAATCATCTGACGAGGCTCTACAGAAGCTGATCCAACAGGCGAAACCAACTGGAATGGTTTCTGAAGCGACCAAGTCGTCTGTCTCACTCAGCACAGAATACGGCAACAGCAACGACGCGCTTCTTGCTGCGTTGCTGAAGGAGCAAGGTTTCGGTCCAACCACGGCAAGTTCTCTGGACGAGCAACTTCGACTGTCTGTTAGTTCTAACGATAATTTTCTTTTTAAATAGATCCATCGTAACCCTTTGGGAGGTACACATAACTATCACATATCATAATGCGAGCGTAACTTGTTCTCTTGGCTTAACATCTCTACTTACACTGTCATTTATTTCTCTATACTATATTCTATTACCTTCGTGGTTATCATAATAGTTTTAACTCGATTAATAATTATCATTATGTATGATACATGATCACCTTTTCTAACTTCATCTCATAGGACTATTGTAGATTTACTATAACCTCGTAGGCTTTACTCAACCAAGTGGTAGTGACTCCGAAGGCGAGGCGGACGACGACGCCGCCCCCGCCGCCGCCTGCGCCGCGGAGGCCGATTCTCGACGGCCTCGCGTGGTTGTGGCAGCAATGGAGAGATACGGCGCCCGGTTCTGGTGCGTCCCGACCTAATAGGAGGCCGTCATCGTCGCCGAGACCCGCGACAGAGTCACCAACAACGAGCTCCAGGGTCAATTGGTTTGGCTCTGGCCCGTTCGTCGGCAACGCTGACGACCGGCCGGCGTCAAACAGAGTGGGTTTCTCATCACTTTTACTTAAACTGTGCGACTGGGGATGAGGTGATGGACCAAGTCTTAGATTAAATATCAATCGGGGTTTATTTTATCAAAAACGATTTATCTATCAAGCGGTGATCAAAATTTGTTTGAAACGATGCTATTTAATCTAAGCCTTTTAGAGTTACATGATAATTGTACAGTGTGTAAAGAATAGGATTTGTAAATAAGATTCGTTGGTTTAATAGTGACTAAATGAAAACCTTACAAGCTTAATACGTGTTTGATTAATGGAGAATAAATATTTGTATAAAATTCTAATGAAATGCAGCAAATACCTAGTATTGTTGAATAACATTGTATATAGTTTTCTTATTATGGCTTGGTTTCCATTTGAGGTTGCTAATTGGTAGGTTCCTTCGCTTTAGTGTAATATTTTTGGTATTAGAATAATAATTAATTATTATTGTTTTTTAAGAATTTATTTATTAAAAAATTGGCTTCCGTGGCTTGTAAATATTCCAATCCTGTGCCGTAAATCGTTTCGTTTTATAAATAAAAAAATAGAGCTAATTACTTATTGTTATTGAAAATTTATCACTTAAGTTCACTCGAAATATATTTTTTTTACAACTATTAATCATTTCCATCATACATTACAATATCTACATATATATACTGACAAATTTATAATAAATGTATCTAATGTAATATAATGTGTATCTAATATCGATCCTTTGTTAAAGAAAAGGTGTATTAATATGAATATTTTTGATATCTAGCGGAATATTCCTTAAACGTAAAATTCCTTCACGCCATTGTATGCACATATGGGATACATATATTATGTTTACTGATTACTTTAGAACTTAATTTCATAATACGGCATCTTGAGCCCCACATATCACCATAAGATAATAAAAAGTGAACAATATTTAGTTACATCACTAACATAACTTCACATCTGTCTTGTTACGTTTCATATGTAAAGTTTATTTGATTTCCTTACTAGTATAAAACCTCTTACTGTGCCTAGCATGTTAAAAATTCAAATCACTGATTTCAATTTCATTATATATGAACATATAAAGACAACAAAAATACAGGAACATTTAAAACAAATAAAGCAAAGGCACAATATTGAAGTCCATATTGAAATATGTTCCAGTTAGCTCATTACTCAAAAATTGATGAAGTTAAACGAACTGAGTGAACAGATATATGAAATAAAGTACATTACATAAGGTAAAAATATATATATCACTATCAAACATGACATCTACAGACAGTAACGATAATTTAAGACAATGACAAAGACATTGCACTACGGTAACTAAGGTTGATAAAATATACTATACCTAAATTTGTAAATACAAACACACAGAATCAACGCATATAATTCAAACAAAAATATCTGTGCTAAGCGGTAACTGAACCCACAACCCCGCATTCAGCATCAAGTACACTAAAGCAACGGATCACTTGGATAGATTAACATTGATGTTTGACCCTATCCTCAGGTAGAGTTTCATTCCCATTAATACTCGATATCCAAAAGAGACAGTATTGACCACACGCCATCAGGGTGTCCTGTACTGTCCACTTACTTTCAATAGTATGTTGCATTTTGTTTTCTATTTAGACTGCAATGGTTAAAAACAAAAGAATGAGTGGCGACTTTCTAAGTAATGGGTACTACATCTTACACTACACCTCACTGTTATATCATAATAGAACAAAAGGGTGTATAGAACTTAAATTAGGCATTAACCGTTACATGTTGTATATTTGTTTGTGTGTGTTATGTAAATACATAAATGTGTGTGATGTGTGGTATTAGTTTTGGTGAGTAAAATTTCATATGTAAATTGGCTGAAGTGTATTTATATACAACGAAAAGAATAAAATATTGTACGCTTGCTCTTAACATGCGATAACGGTTGACAAAGTATTGTTAACAATTATTAGGTGTTCATTCTGCGACACAAATTAATAGGGTTGTCAATGTGCATACGATCACATAATAATACAACGGTTTTGGTTATTAGTGCTTTGTTTAAAAATTCGAATTTGGTAATGGATGTTTAACTGTATCAACCCTAACATGAACAGACACACAAACGTTTATAGTTATAATAAATAATATTTTACGAATTATGTCTTTGTAACATTTGTGAATAAAGTGACATTAGTCTGCATTATTATGGCTTATGTCAGGGATCTCCAAACTACGGCCCGCGGGCCAAATCCGGCCCGCCACTGTCATCAATCTGGCCCACGACAGCCAATGTCTTACTGTTGTTACTATTGCTGCGATAAGTTGAATGGAAAAGAATGGAATACGAATTGAAACGCAATAAAAGCCTATGCTTGCTTAGGTGGGCAAAAAAATTAAAATTGTTATGGCCCTTGCAACATACCGTAAAACTTATTATGGCCCCAAGGCTGCAAAGTTTGGAGACCCCTGGCTTATGCCATTAAGTGTAAGTTTGACTGTAATATAAACGGA
Organism: Aspitha aspitha aspitha; assembly: GCA_018246895.1. Taxonomy (NCBI): domain Eukaryota; kingdom Metazoa; phylum Arthropoda; class Insecta; order Lepidoptera; family Hesperiidae; genus Aspitha; species Aspitha aspitha. The sequence continues at coordinate 7,525 of DWGJ01003567.1, read as the reverse complement.
CCTACACAGACCCAAAATTGCATTCTCTACTAATCCTGTATCATTTAATACTGTTTTCATACATAAGAACAAATTTCAGAGCAAATGTATGTTGTACAATATTTATATATACAGCTGTATCTTTTATTTATATAATACATACTTACATTTTTTTATTTTCACTGCCTACATTTCTTCTTCATTTATTTCTACTAAATTTCCTTCGCACATGTAACATGGTTTCAGAGCCTGCTGCACCATCAATTTTTAATGTTTATATTAATTTGCCATAAGATTAAAAAGTTAATAATGCATTATTAAAGCGATAAAATGATTTGCTTTTTTAAATGATCACAATTAATAACATTGAAAACGGAATGTGGAATTCATGTCGTATATATAATGTGCCTTGTGGTAGATACCCCTGGAGCCTCCCAGGGCGGTAGTAGCGGAACAAGCACCTGGTCGAGGGCAGCTCGTCTCAGCGGCCATTAACGTCACAAGAGCGTTTTCACAGTTCTTGGGAGCCGCTATCCAGGCAAGTGTTTTGAAAATTTTGAATAAAGAAAGAAAAACGCACTTGAATTATTTATTCGTTTCGAATAATTTATTTTCAACTCGTATTACATTAAATTACAATTGGCTACAATTGCAATGACAAGTTTAATGTTTAAATTTTTCAGAGTTCCCTTTTCAGGATATGTAAGTGAAAATACTGAATACGAGTTTTCATCTGATTTAACATTATAACTTTCTTGTACTTATTTCCACTGATATAACAAATGATATTAACGGTACCTATGGCGTTTCATTACTTACAGTTCTGTTTAATATATTTCGTCAAAGTAACCATAACAGTGATTTCTAATTTTTCTGTTACCAACTTATGTTACTACGTATAACATTTCGCTTCAAGGAACGATTTGAATACCTACAGATGTGAAAATAATGATTATTTTAAAAATTCTCAAATAAAATTTTAAAAATTTTGAAATAAAATTTTAAAAATTTTGAAATAAAATTTTAAAAATTTTGAAATAAAATTTCAAAAATTGTGAAATAAAATTTTGACAATTTCTTGTAATATTCCAGGGCGCCGCGCAGACAGTTCAGAACGTGATTCGAGCTGGTCAAAGGGCAGCAACGGACGTCTACTCCGGAGGCTCCGGCGCATCTGGCTAGTGACGTACACATTGCCATGGACTCGAAACTTTTCCGAAAGTATCATAGTATGCACTATGTGTGGGAGTGCTCAAATGTAAATAGTTGAATAGGAGCCTCGTCTGTATAATAATTGTAAAAGTCACGTGGACTTGTATTATGTTATAACGTCGTATCAAAACTATGGAGATTACTCCGAATTAAACAGACCATCAAGTCTTATAAATGTATATTGTCAAAGAAATTGCAATGGAACTTTTTGTTATATTAAATTAACTATTGTTTTACTTAACTAAAATTTTGTAGCACGACTCGGATAAAGCTATAAAAATCCCGTCACTGTAGTGTAAATGTACATATTTTTATATTGTATTTTAAAAAACGTGCACTATTACATTGTCAAAGTGATTTTTCTGTCAAAATGCTATCTTTTACATTACATTTAGGAATTTTTGTAGCGACATTGCCCACGTGAAATCTTCAATATCTTTAGAGTGTAAAACACTTATGTATTATGTATGTTATGTTGAACATATTTCCTCAAAAATGTTCCTAACAGGAGTAGATACTGCGTACATGATATTTTTATGATAAGTGACATTGTGGGTTATATAGTATAAATTTGAACTGAAATAATGCAATATCAGAAAAACTTACTAGAGAGTGATTGTTGAACGAACTTTGAGGAGTTAAGTATTTAAATTTTAAGTATGTATTTTGTATATACTCATTGGCTTACTTCGATAAGAATTTATGGAAATTGATGAAAAAAAGGGTGTTATTTTTCTCTGTGCTGTAGTTTTTAAAATCGTGTTTGTTGTCTTAATAATTAATGGACTTGTACCAATAGCTGTCCTATGGCTTTTGTATTTTATAGGCCTGTTTCTATTTTTCCGAAGCCATTTCATATAATCGCTGAGATCGTAAAAGAAAAGTTGAAATGATAGTATCATCAAATCGTTTGGTTAGGAATAATAAATTAATTTTGAATCACATCATGATAAGTTTGTAATGTTAATGAATTTAAATTTGCTTTGTTCAATAAATCTTTTAAATCTTTGTTACAATGAATAAATGTCAAGAACTCGATATCTGTGCACTTAGAGACGCAACTTCTAATCAATAGCCCTGTACTTAAAAACGAAACGGCGTCGCTATTAATAATAATCCAGTCAAAATTAATGGAATTGTAATGTTAGCTGTTGATGATACGAGTTAGTCTTAGTGGTTACTGTAGTAAATGTAATTCTATGTGCCATTTACGCACGTGCTTGGTTCGCTCGCTTTCCTCCATGGCTTTTATTTATTTAGATTACATTAATAATAATATTTATTACGAATAATTGTTGGTACATCTATTTTCACATCTGTACCATTGATTTATAAATACAGCATCAATACAAAAAATTTAATGTGTTTGCAATTTTGTTCGAATGTTAACTTAAAAATTTGTATAACTTTTTTGACGTTCGTTAGTCGTATAAGTTTATGAGTCAATTGTTTTTCGATTTTATTTATAATAATACTGTATTTGTGTGAAATCGGTAAGCAGTAAATATTTTTATGATATGCTTACTCTAAATATCACTGCCCGTAGTTAATTAAGCACTAATGGAATAAGGGATACTTTAAATAAAGGTAGCTTTTTCAATTCAATATATATATTTATGGATTATATAATAGATGTATCGTAATCGATTGGTAACAATTTTCGATTGTATTGAAGGCACTGTAAAAACAGATTTTACCTATATTTATTTTAATGGCCCGTTTAATATTACGCCATCAACGATGCTTCTGCTTTACCAATACGATAAACGCTACTGAAAAAATGTTATGTATATAATTACTAAGCGTCGAAGAAAAGCGAAATAAATTAATTTATCAAGTATAAGAATGTTTTTTTTTATCCTGATGATGATTAAAAATAACTTAGTAATTACACATAGAACAAATATTTGTCCGATGAGCATACATTTTTGCTGTCTCAGTGTAAATTGCTATATCAGCACGTAGTAAGTTTTTATTATTAACAATTAGATGTGTCCGCGGCTTCGCTCGCGTGGAAATCGGTGTGTCACAAAGTTTTTCCCGCCTAAATACCGGCCCCGGGAGAATTCTAGGATACGAAGTCCTACTAATTCTCGTTATTCCTGTGTAAATCCCGATCTCTCGGGAACTTCGGAATAAAAAGTAGCCTATGCGTTATTCTGGGTCTTCAGCTACCTACATACCAAATTTTATCGTAATCGGTTTAGTAGTATTTGCGTGAAAGAGTAACAAACATCCATACATACAATGAAACTTTCGCATTTATAATATTATTAGGATTTATTTATTAGTAGGATTTAATAATTATCTTGGGACATCTTCACTCAAGGCCAACTGATATTAAAATTAGACAGAGAATTCTCCATATTAATCAACTAACGGATAAACTACATAACATATTACCTATAATTAATTTTACTAACACAAAAGAGTGCGTGTGCCTAAAATTATAAAATTGCAATTATATACATATTTATCTGTATTGGTGAATTGCTATGCAAATATAGTAGGTGTATACTGTAACGTTATGTAGTTTCATATTTTGAAGACTATTTTAGACAAGACTATGTAGCAAATAAAAAAGATTCACAGGCCTAACAAACTTTCTTCTAAGTATTTTGAACTAAAGTTTTCATATTTCCTTAATTTTTTTAAAATAAGCTTCGAAAAGCAGTTAAAAATATCGTCACTAATTTATGTGATTTTTATTACTACAGTGCAGCGTTATAAGCTAGCACAGTGGTGGCCTTTGAACTCAGTTTTGCAGTGCCTATAAAATGCCTATACGCCTAAAGCTTCATTAATTTTTTACACCTTTGAGTAACAATTTTTATAATTTTATCTTAATCAAAATCATCAAATAAGTGCGTCTAATAAACAAAATGTATATTTGCTGATTAATTATTTCTATTAATTTAATTAGTATTATTATTATTTGGTAATAGGCGCCATTATTGCTTTGGAGTATTTTCAATCGGTCAGCCATTGATACGAAATTATAGCAGGCGTCATAAATATCTATAGAAGATAAATAAGAAAAGGCGAAATTGATTATAAATAGACAAACAATTATACTAAAACATACTAAATAAAAGTACACGTACTCGTATATTGTATATAATATGTACACATATTAAAATGTTACATTGCATACTATGATGTTATATTCATATTGAGCACTGTTTACTTGTTTTACTATAGTCTGTGACCTTTGCTACTGACCTGTTTGTCCTTTGATAAATATCAAATAGAATGCCAACAAAACATTTATGCAGCAGAACTAATTTCAATTCGATTTATTGAATATTGCATACAAAAACACAGTGCTTAGGATATGAAATTTTTTCACGATAAACAATGATGTTATAGACGGATTTTTGGGAAGTTTAAAATAAAAATTGTAAACGTGTTTAGAATCCATTGTTTTGTTTTAATTTTCTTAAGAATTCGAACTAATTTAATCAGCAAAACAATGTTTTAATTAAATGCATATAGGCATAAATTTTTCTGCAATGAAAATGTATTATTGAAAACGCTGTCAAAATTTGCTATATCAGGAAATTAGTGCAATATTAACATAGCACATATTTGCAATATCCAGTTAATAGTACTAATAGTCGTGTGGTACGAATCCCGACAGCCGGACGACCTTGGTCGACGCAGAGCGAGCAGACTATAAACAATTTTTTGTTCCAACATTACCTATTACACTGGCTTGTTTTTCACTTTTAAATCGACTCAAACTCACAGGTGTCAGTATAATTAAATGAACAACAATATTATTAATGCAGTGGCCCATAAAGGACTGGTGAATTTAATGTGAATTTTACAATTTATGGGACACTAAATTGAATAAACGTTGCGGGCGCCTTGATACAAATATCTTGACATTAACATTCGAGATTATTCTTTGCTGTTTCGATTAAAATTCCATTGTGTGTGTAAGTTTCTCTTAGTCTCACTGTGTGTGTGTGGTTTAGTAATTTACTGTAATTTAAAGGTATAGGGTATTCCTCTAAATCTTGTTTATTTTAGAAATCATTTCGAAAAATTGACAAGGCGTGCCGTCTTCGACCTTAGTGCTGTTTTAAAATACGCCCACAAAAAACCGATGCTGCTATATTCATAATATTTCTCGTTTTAAGCTATTTTGGCAAAGCTCTGTAGTATATTGAAAGCTATACACTACTAACTACACCCGACGCGAAAGATTGCCAGGCCAAGCCTAGGACTTGAAAACGGTGTCATACCAAGTTAGAGCAGTCATTTTTAAATCGACATTTGATTGAAACGATTTATAAAGAGCTTGCTATAAATGAGATCGTATTGTATTCAATTAGGAGGCAAAATTAATATAAGTTTTTGTTGGCACTCACAGTTTGATGAAAACTGATGTCTTAATAATAGTTTTTAGTAATAAGTGCCTATGTAACTATTCAGTCATTTATAATTAGCACGCTTTTTATAATCTTAAGGTGTATATGATTGACAATATAAATACATATTTAAATACCTACAATTTTAGTTACTTAAAAAATGAATAATTTTTTTATTGAAATTACATTTATACTTAACAATTTAGATGAGAAATAGGTAACTATGTCTATAATATAATAATTCGACAACATCGTGAAGAAACCTAACTGTTCTTTTCAAAGTTTTAAGGATTTTTTATCTATACCCTATACTAATATTATAAAGCTGAAGAGTTTCTTTGGTTGAACGCGCTAATATCAGGAACTACTAGCGAGTTGAAAAATAAACGTGTTGAATAGTCCATTTATTGTGGCAGGTTTTAAGCTATAGAACATCACGCTATAACTAATAGGAGTGGAGCAGCAACGAAATAGCGATCCTTTACTCTTCCGTTTTCCGTGTAATTTATAGTAATCATAACGTGACGTTCTTAAAGTACTTTTTAATAAATTGTTCTCTAATTAACGTGGGTGAAACCGTGGAGCACAGCTAGTCTACAATAACTCGATACATCGACAGCATCGTGAAGAAACCTTATGATTCCCTTCAAAGGTTTGAAGGTTTTTTTATCAAGTACACAGATCGGAGATGATGATAAATCGTATGAATAGTAAGGATTATTACAAAGTAATATTTTTTACAATTCGACCTGGCCGCAACTATGTGATATAGTATGAAAAACAGCGTATTAATTTATTCCGTATTTTCATAAAGAAACCTATCAACTATTTTTAAAATTCACTGCCAGTTTTTTGAAGTTACTTCAAATCGTGACCGACACATTCTGAGTTGTAAATATACTTGGAATGACACTATCTTACTGCAAAAAATCTGTATTTTTAATAAACGATCAATATAAGTGGTTATTGGGAAGTACCATTTTGCTAACAGCGGTCATTTGGAAATCTGAGCTGCTATTAAATTGTACCGGAGTTAGCAACGTGTTTTTCCAGTTAAATATGATGCATCTGTAGTAATCTTAGTTTTGTGGTTAATTAATCGTAGATACTTGTAAGAAGTATCAAATGTGTAAAGTACGGAGGTGTAGGGAATATTAATGCCTTTCTGGTGACGGAGCAACCTTCAAAAGATAGTAAGGTAAAAGTTTTACCCACTGAAACCTTCTCGGTGACCTTGGAAGGTTTTAGGTCTACGGGATTTCCAAACGGAACGCTATATTGTAAGAAATATTTATGCCTACCTACAAATACCTGCTAATAAAAGGTGCCATTTGAAAATCACATTTAACGACGCCAATTTGCTTATAGATAGTAAATTTAATAGGTGCCATCTCATCACAGGGTACTGGGGTTCGATTCTCTCTCTCTCTCTCTCTCTCTGAGCTCCGGAAAATATTACAAAACAATATTTATTCATCTTCTGAGCGTTCGTGTAATAATCGAGATTGTTAGCATACACCGATAAACGGACAGACATTAGTGGGTTAATAATATTTAACCCTCGTAATTACCGTCCGATGACGTATAGCGTCGTAACATGTAGGAAAAAAGTCATCTTAAAACGCACGATGATTAGGGGCAATGCGAGATGGGAAGTAATGAGTGGCTTGGGGACGCACGCATCTCACCGTGCCCGCTTACATTACCCTTAATGAGGATGTTTGGAGATATGCAGGGAGCGTACGACGCTTGATATAACATTTCTTTTTATCACATCTCTTAATCATATTTTTTTATTTGCAAACAAGCAGGCAGTAGTCACAAGTGGCCGCTCCCGTCCATGGATATCTGTAAACGATTCCTTTTTTTTTTTGTTACGGGGGGCAAACCTTCAAAAGGTACCGCGGGGCCTTGGGGGCAACACCGCGACATGTGGGATTGTTACCGCGCTAAAAGCC
>DWGJ01003566.1:0-13110 GCA_018246895.1 Aspitha aspitha aspitha | reverse complement strand
TATGTACTGCGCTCCTAACAATATTATTATTATTACATCACCATGCCAATTGCCTACGGAAGTATATAGACAGAAAATACTTAGTGCTAAATATCCCTATTGTTATAAATCTACATACTAATTCATATTTCGCGAGTAGCAGTATTGGTTTCAAGCTGAATTATATCCAGCAACACTCGAATTGATTATTAATAATAATTTTTCTTTTTAAAATTGTATGTTGGTTCAGACCATTATTCGACTTCTACCTATGTTAATTACTGCCCATAGTGTGTATGTATTACTTATGTTATCTTATTATTTACAATTGGTTATAATTCAATAAAGCGTAAGCAACAAAAAATGTGCGAATATTACACAAAAACAGATAACTTATATTAACAACAGGGGTATACATTTACATATATCGCTCACCTAGCAGTATAATGACACATCTACAAAAATAGTGAAATTGTGTTTTTACGGCCTAAATATTCAAAACTTTAAAAGTGGATAATTAATAAAGCGGTAATACAGCCGCGGTGTTAATTCTCCTATGTGTCGAGAGAGGGTGTTCAGTCTCATTGTAGCACTTGGCATTTTCCCTCCGCTTCCATTTGTAAAATCTTTAACCCTAATTTCTGTAAAATAAGATTAAAGGTGGTCACTATACTGCTAGGTGAAGGATATGTTGTTTGTTATGCATGTTTATTGTTTTCGTGTGTTTGTCACTCTTTCATCATCCATTTTTTGTACGTGGCGGGAACGATGAATATAAGATAAAAACACAAAAAACTGTCCAGATATTATACAGGGTTTATGTAAATAAAACTGCGATAGGGGTGGACTTAACTTTATTTCATAATATTGTGACAACTACAATAGATGAGAGAATATTACTTATGACGCTATATATTAAACGCTAGTAGATATCGCGATTGTTTCGGTCGACTATTTTATATCGGTGAGAATACAGTAAAATATGCCAATGGGCCATTAGTACTTAGCGTTACCTGGCACACCGTACACGTAGTTCGTGATCGGCCGGAGACGTCCGTTCCGTACATTAATTAGCCGTTATCATAGTCTCACATTATCAAATCTATTCTCGTCCCTAGGAAGTATTCATACAAATCATTTACACTTACATGCATTAAAAGCGGTCACGAGCCTCCGAATAGGTCGGGGACCGCGTCGTTCTCCGCCCCTCGAAAGCCAATCGAACGTATTATGTACACAATTTACAATTCCTCTCCGGGCTTCGCGACATTATAGGCAATCGCAATTGTCCCTCGCAATCGCCGCAGTGCCAACACGCTCGCCGGTACATCGGCAATTAAAACAACATCGAAGTAGATCGTGAAACAACAATATACTTATATACCTGATCTCCGACACGGGCGATTCATTTAATGCAGTGTACTTTACAATTACAACGAAGGTGGTGCGAGCGCTCGGCGGGCGGCGGCCAGGCGGAGCTATCATATACGAGATTACTTCGAGATATTTTGACGGTCAATAACACCAGATACGATACTAAATCTAGCCTACATACGTTACATTCTAATAAGGTTATAACTTAAAACGAACCTTTTAATATGTGAATGGAAAATTAAAAGTAGTCTTAAAATTGATGGGAATAAACGGAATATTATTGTAAACATTATTACACGACCAAGTAATGAGACACATAAAGAAAACTAGACGTATGTTTACATCGCGGCGAGCCACGCGGTATCGTGGAGGGGGTGTATGGCATTCCCTCCTTGTTTACTTCCTCTGTCGCTTTCGCAGGTCACCGGCATAGAAATATAGTGAATATAAATAAATTTATTTATTTATTTATTTATTTATTTATTTACGGATCACCAACATAAAACACAGTGGTCACATCTATAAAGTATACAGTGCATAATTAATAACTTTTTAACTGGTCTTACTCTTAAAGGTAACCACAGCATGCTATGTGTTACAAATACTACAATTATGAAGAGTTTTATTTTTACAAACAATATTAAATTCATATCTTATTATTTTTATTTTTATTTATATTTATTTATTTCTATTTTAAATTTATAAGACCTGTACTTTACCATACTTTTAGACTATAATTTGTAAATACATATATAAAAAGTTTATTAAAATGTTTATTAGACCTAGATTCGAGCATCAAGGGCACTTTGTAAGTTATCTCAGGCTATTCACACGCATTTGATAAATGTATCTTTGTTGCTGTTCAACTTGTCTTATTGAAACATAGACACTGAAATCAATTGAGATGATCAACTAATTCCACAGTTAATTTAAGAACCAATTAATCTAGTTACAAGGGCTAAGGCTAGTTACAAGCCTCTGAAACGAGGAATATCACATGGAACAATTCTAAAGCCACTTTTGAATATATATACATAATATTACTATTTAAAACAATAATTATAGTTACCGCAAACAACCATATTGGAGATAACTATACTGCCAATATTTTGAATTGTCTATCAAATCTTACAAACAAAAACAAAAATTATTGTGCTCTCTTTTGCGTTCAGAACATTCAGACATTATATCGAAATCTGGTGAACGGTTTTACTCCCCATTAAATATATAAGATTATTTAGCATTATCGTAGTACCATTTTGAAAATACCTACACAATATCCAGAATACAAATTAGATGTATCACAAAGCGCCATTCGCTAGTGAATGAAGTGGATCAACTGAAGGTTGCCCGTGTTGCAAAGCGTGGTGGAAATTAGCGATATCCCGACTAATCCTCACTTAATTGAAACATAGTCCCGGTTTAACTCCATTTAGGCATTATGTGCACTTAATAGATTTTTCTTTCCTATTATATTAAGTCTAACATATACAAAACTATTTAAGACATATTTTCTACAGATTCGTAGTCGTCTCACACCAAACCGTGATAAAAAAATTAGTAACAAAATTCTAATTCTTCTTACCATAGTCCGACACTGCAACTGAACTTTACGGAAATTGCATCTAAACACGAAAACAATTCTTGTTCCAAACGCATAGATATTAGTCCTGGGTGGAGCAGTTTAGGTGTACCCTTAAAATTACAGTACAGAGAGAAGTGTCTCGCTCAAAGCACAGCCTAAATATGAGGACTACAATCCCAGGTATTGTAACCAAACGCAATACGAATATCACCACAGTAAGCAAATTTTGCCGAGGCTCGCCACAAGCTCCGACGTGTAGGCAATGAAACGTTGATTGGCAAGCATTAACATGTAGCTGCTTCTCTATCTTACTGATATGAAGCCAAATCCGAAAAGATGCTATTTCCGTAACTTCTGTTATATGCACCGTCATATATCTGATACATTATAAGAACATTACAGGTGATTATTATCGGTTTCCCATTGCTTATTTATTCTTGTACCTAATCTCAGTGAGTGAACCAATAAAGATAAATCTTAATATCCTGACATTTGTTCTCCCGCTCCCTGGAAAGTACGGGAAATATTGCACCCTAAACCGAGCGTAAAAGTCCCATAACATTTTACACGCCACATCAAATATCGATCAAACTAATTGTTTTAAATAGATTTCCGGTGTGATATTTGTAGTTTTATTGTGTCGTAAAGTAGTTTCTAACTGTATAGTGGCTAAAGAAATGTTATAGTGAAGAATACAGCGAGAAAATAAAATCACTGACTTATAATGAAACATATTATTTCTTATGCTAGTGGTCCAATTATGAGTTATGGAATTTCCACAAAATTTGCATTTCTGAATTTTCATTTAAATATTGTTATTCTATTCACAATCAGTCCGTATCAACATCCTTAGCAACATAATCATCGAGCATGTTAAGAACTCCGACTGCACAGTTTAACATTAGAACATCAACAATCCTACGTTTAGTAAGATTATTGTAATAAAATTCGAGATAATTTTCAAAAAATAGGAAAATAAAGTCAAAAAAATATTGCTTATTACTTACAGTGGCTTTTATTGCAGGCGCAATCATCTTCGGCTCCGACCAAGAGGTGGCCGGCGTCATGAGAGCGGTGGAACGGGTGAACGCAACCAGTTCCTTTAGCTGGGTCGGGTCTGATGGATGGAGCGCCAGATCGCTGGTCTCCGAGGGGAACGAGAGGGCCGTGGAGGGAACGATCAGCGTTCAGCCGCAGGCAAATGATGTGAGGGGATTCAAGGAGTACTTCCTGGGGCTAAACGTAAAAAATAATAAGAGGAACCCTTGGTTTGTCGGTAAGATATTTCAATTTGTTTTTTAAGCGCGACATCCTAAGACAATTTGCCTCAAACTATCCAAATTCTTCAATTTTGTAAACAGCATTTAACCACTGCAAAAAATATTACGAAATTTTTGCGGCGAACGAGTATTTAGTCTACATACATATACATACATATCGTCACGCCAGGTGCCTAACGGGGTAGGCAGAAAGCAGTTTCTATTAACGATACAATCTATTTCGATTTTCACGTCTATTGATTTGATATAGGAAAGAAATAAAACAATTATTCAGAGAGGATTCTGAAATTTACAATTTCAGCTACCGAAATATTTCAACAAAACAAAAGCCATTAATGAATCGTGATGAAATATTATGTACGAAGATCAGTTATAACAAAAACATCAGATAAATCAAATTTGATGCATATTTTAAAAGACACGACAATTTCCAAAACTATTTCATCCCCTTGAAATATTATTTCAATTTTTGAAAGGAACATTTTTCCAAACCAAAGCCTGTATGTTGTGTTCATATTAATTAACAAAAGTTTTGATGATGTTCATCAACTGAGTCCGAAAATGTGCCTCTTGAGAGATCCCATGGCGTGGGTTTCGACAACAACTACATAGTTTCTTCCGCATGCAGTTGTGTGATGAGCGCATAGAATAAAACATGAAGCGCACCAATTTCGTACTAAGGTATGAAAACAGGACAAAGTCTGTAAAATCTAATCTGTACATTGTGAAAAATTCGTACGGATCCCCTCGACTGCTGCTATGGGTAGCCCACGTGCTCGTTTAATGGCTTAAACAAAACCAATATTTTACAATTGTTACATTTATAACACGAAAAATTTTAAATATTTCATATAGCGACCAGGTCCCGGCTGGGGGACATTTTTATTGAAGTTATAGCCATTTCAAACCCGCCCTCCTGTTTTAATTTTATCCTTTACAAACGTTGCCCTTAAACGACCACTTCTGAAGCCATAAGGCCGACTTGTTTTATTTGCTATTCATGTACTTTGTTCGTTGTACAAATTTAGACAACATAATATGTATTTCTGTTTTACGCTACTAACACTTTACTTCAATTGCTGCATTACTTGGGTTTACAAAATTGAAAGGTTAAACCGTTTCATCTTAACTACCACTTTTTCCAGTAACTGTATATGTAATGAATGTTTGCAAATATTAAATATAAATAAAATTTTTAAATAAATAGAAAAGTTTAAACAAACATCAATACTTTTGTGCCATTTTAATCTTTCGACATCAGCCAATAGAGACAAGATTTTTTTTTCAGTCAGTATATTTGTTTCGACTTCTTGTAGAGTTCTGGGAAGACCACTTCCAGTGCAGATACCCAGGAAGCCCGCGCACTCCATACAACGGACAGTACGAGAAAGCCTGCTCCGGCCACGAGAGGCTCACGGTCAACAACACGGAGTTTGAACGGCAGCTGCAATTTGTCTCCGATGCTGTCATGGCCTTCGCTTATGCTATACGGTGAGAGCTTATTTGATCACTACATAATCAGAAACCTACAGCTTCTATCTGTATACTTTACATAATCAAAATCACTACATAATTTATTCCCTCAAAGTAGAAGCAAAAAGGGTCCTCACAACCAAATCATAAAGGCTTCCCAAATAGATGGCGTTAAATCTAACGTACTTTATCAACCAAGGGATTCTGTATTATCTCCCAGGGCATCTTAGGAGCAGAGGGCAGAATTTAAATAACAAAACCTGCCAATTCTAAGGTGAATGCCGGTCCAAGGATCAATTACTTTACCATCCTCTTCGGGAGATAAAATCAGGATTTTGCCCACGCAAAGGGCGGCTGGCCTTTTAGTGCCGCTTAAAATAACATTTCTTTGTCGAGGGTGGGGATATCTGAACCTAAATAAGCAACTTAATACAATTTAACATCTTAGTTTTCGCTTTGATAATATTAAAATTTCAAAGGTGTCATTTTACTAAAATGATTAGATCCGCTCCTGACATTTAATCTTTTACATCATAATGTAATGTGTTTCTGAAATATGAAATAATAATTTTGTAAGTAACAAAATTCTCACAACATAGAGTTATCGTTTAACTAAGCACAAGTGACGGTGAATGCTCATTTTCTGATATCGATTGGTGAGCGATCGGCGAGTTATCGCTGACCAACACCCAAACTTTCATTAAGTGAATGCATTTCTGCGGCAAAAATAAAAGCATTTACTACTTTGTTTATTAATCTTTAAGGTTAATATATATATATATATATATATATATATACTCTTCTTATTCTCTTACATTTACATTATATGTCTCCTTACATTCTTCTTCTGTAGATAATAGTTTTCATTCTCGTTCAGGCTAACAACGTTTCAGAAACAAACATAATTGTTATACTCATGTTCTCTGTATGCGGATGTTACGTTGACTTGCCTCGATATTTATATTGTGTTTTTATTTCCTACATGCTTTAATGTCTTCTTTAATTTCCTACATGCAAATTCTTGCGTTCATTAACGTAATTGGAGTAATCCGTTATAGTTGCCTGATAAACAAATAAATAGATGTACCGATTTCATTCTCACTGCCGATATGTAATAGCTATCTATTACAATAGACTACAATCTATACAATAATAAAAAATACAATAATACAATAATATCTATAAATAATATATGGCGATCATTCACGTTTGTTTTACGATGATGAATCGCGAACGCTACTCGATCCATCATAGTAACGTTGGCATCAATGGATATTCGCGCGAAAAATGCGTACCAACGAAAATCATTGCTCCGACAAAACCGGTGCTTTTGTCAATTATACCTACATATCCGTCCAATTATTGAAATGAGCGCAGTCAGTGTACACCGCTTTTGTGGTAATGCATTTGAATGTTGAATATTTGGCTTAGTTGAAGCCATTCACTAAATATCCATCCAATTTGCTGTAACTTTTATCTGCACGATAGTGTCTGGCTGCTCAGTACAGGTCTGTCCAGTATGAGAGACCCTATCTGGCACAGTCCTACGGATCCTTGCAGCACGAAAACCCCTCCGCCAAGACACGGTGGCGGCCCCCGAGGGGAGATTTCTTTAATCCTATCTTAACAATACGTCACTTAATACAATAAGTTGTTAGGCGTACAAGTAGCTGTCCTACTCGTAACGTTTTACTTTATATCTCACGTCGTTGCTTTATTTATTATTTGTCGTGAATAGTATGGTAATACTTTTGTTATTTCTTGTCATAATTTCGAAAATCCACATAGTTTAAAACACAGTACTCGGCTGACAGTACAGAAGAATTCAATAATTCATTTTAACATTGAACATTTTAATTAAAAGCTGCAGTCGGTGGCTTGTGAGGTGAAAATTAAAAAAGAAACTTTGATATTATTCATCGGAATATTTCTACGCTTTTGCAACGTAAGTACTAGGTACTTCACAAGTCTACTAGTACCTATACTGTATTTGTATGTAATCTATTATTTTTTCACAATAGACACTCGTCACTGTTTGCGATTGTAAATTTGTCAACTTCCTTTTTGTGTCGTTCTTTTTTACACACGTCTGTTTGAATTTAAATATTTCGATGAAAATAGAACTGAATTTACACAAAAAAGTCATGCACACTTTTCACACAAAGCACATCGAAATCAAACATTATTACTTTTTATGCTATATGTAGGTACGCAAAGGAACTAAACTTCAAATATAAATTTTGTTATATGCCTCTATTTAATTCTGCCTGCGTAATTAAATTGTGCTAACATCGTATATTAGGTAACTACACAAAGTACTGTGGGCATAAATATGGAGAACGATGAAAGAAGAATAACACGAAAATCAACAGAGCAGTGTTGAGTAAGACGTGATATGAATAAGATGAAAGTCCGTGTCGAGATGAGCATTTATAAGAGACAATAAAGAGATAAACTCATTAAGTCGAGTGCAAATTAATTGTACACAGGGTACAGCAATGTTTGCGCGTACAAACTAAAGTCGACCTCGCACCCTCCTAAATACGTATTAAGTAGATAAAAGGTATGCAGATGCGAGTAGCTCGTAATCCTGACAGCGTAGCTAATAACAAGCGGTCTGGTAGGGCGCGGACCGCCTAGACTTCCTACACTTAGGTCCTTTGTTGTGATTAATATACGAGCTGTGTAACGATAATTGAATCCCTGAAGGCCCTGAACAGTGCTTTATAATGTCGGGCGAACGATTTTAGTTAACAAACATTTACACATAATCTGTGGACAGATATTGTATCTCCCGTCATGGCCTGTGAGATTTCTGATGGCTTGTAAATGAACAACCAGATCGTTGCGAGAACGATGATCGTCTGCGATTCTATATAGGGTCCTTATATAGAAGCTTGAGTTTATCTCCTACTGAAGCTTAGTTTAAAGTATCCATTCCCATTAACATTTCACCATTACGAAGAATGAAACGCCCATTAAGCGCAGCCTTTCAGCCACAGTGTCGTACATTAATAAATTCTCAGCTGAAAACAATTTACTGTACCGCGCTGAATCTTAAAATCCTTTATGCAGACCGGGACATTATAAAGAAGAAAGTTGAAGTACTCTCGCAAAAAGCATTTTTCCAACTCCGGTTCTGTGTTAACGTTTTTCTTTTTTATTCCAATGAAATTTGACACTTCATTTTACACTATCACGAGGATAATTTTAAACTCGATCCAATTTATGTTTATTAGTAAAATTTTGATTAGCAGTAAATTCCATATTAATCACTTGGAACACAACACAAAGCATTCCGATTGGATGCAGCGGTTTCGAATTGTCAACATTATTTAATATTAAATTTACTACGAAATTTTGTATAACTTCTGAGTTTTGACTTTGTGAACTTTGATCCTAAAAAGAGATTAATATTTTCCATACAATTCACTACTATATTTAAATAACTAATCATGAAAGTATATACCATTATTTTATTGCATTAAGAGTTTACATTAAATATTGCTCTTAACGATCTCATTGTGAGAAATGTGTGTAACAGTGTAACAGACAAGTTAGGATATAATGAATATGAAAATGTGGTGGCTAACCAACATATCACAATTGTCATTCTGTAAATAACTAAAGATACTCTGTATACAATGAAATAATATTACACTACGATCATATGCATATATGTAAAATTAGTTGTTCTTTTCCAATGACATGGAGTATAATTGGATAATTTTATCGAAATAAAGAATAGCAGCACACAAAATATAATGTTACACTATACGGTGTGTAAGAGGACAGTCTTTTGTAGAAAAAAGTAATTCATGTTTACCAGCAACGGTAAATTTATTCAATTTAAAAATGTTTGCGTCTTCCGGATTTTCTTCACTTTGAAATTTTAGATGCTTTTAAAATGTTCGTTCCCTCTTAACTTGTGCGCCTCTAAGCTCGCGGGCCGAGCGTAAATTAATATCCATCAGAATTGAGCATTTGCTTTGGCTGAATGTGTAACAACGTCATTTGGCGTCTACA
This sequence comes from Aspitha aspitha aspitha, assembly GCA_018246895.1. Classification (NCBI taxonomy): domain Eukaryota; kingdom Metazoa; phylum Arthropoda; class Insecta; order Lepidoptera; family Hesperiidae; genus Aspitha; species Aspitha aspitha. The sequence continues at coordinate 3,393 of DWGJ01003566.1, read as the reverse complement.
AATTAAACTTCGCTCGAGTGCGTAATTTACATTATTATTCTGGTATTACTAAATCTCCCCGGTTGCCCATGACAACTCGATCCTCAATAAGTCCAGTCGTTTTCGTATTTGTAATCCCTATCTAATCGTTTGCCGTGACAACTGAAAACTCTATTCGTCCAGCCATTTGTGGTTTCAGTTAATACTTCATATGGCTTTTAGCTCACGTAAGCTTTTACTCGTAGCTTTATCGTTATTATTTTTTGTATACCCTATTGCTAGGTATTCTGTTCTGCTGTGCACAGGCACACATGTTGTAGTTATAATTGCTACCGCAATCGTCATTTCCTTGCATACAAACAAGTTGTACGTTCAAGTTTCTACTTGATTTCATGTTATACACAATTCAGCCTGGGAAGTTTGTATGTAAATGAATCTGCTCGCAGAGATGCACGATTTAATATTCCACTTATATACTAGTTCTGCTAGGACTATGTTGTCAACTTTAATAAGTTTGTAATAAGGCATAATTTTCCATGTAAATTTAGATTGTCTACCTAAAACTATTGCAATTATAGTTGCAATAGATTAAATTTTCTCCATATTGGAGAATTATTAACCAGCAATGACGTCAAGGAGGCAGAATCAAACTAGTTGAGGACAGCCAGACTAGGTTTTTATTGTGTTATGACAGTTTACTGCAAACAACGTTAAGGCCTCTATCGTGGTTGTTATTGAACAAGTGCTGTTAAAATTTATTAGAAGCAAATCAAAAGCAAAACGAGTAGACAAATCAAAAGGACACATTTATATGGGTTCCTCTGGAACTATTTAATACAGAATTATTTTAGTAAATATGTTGCTCCATTCGATATTAAAAAATCGCAAACCATCAACATGTCTGTAACATTTAAAAACGATCAAGTATATTGAATGTGAGATAACGTCAAAGCTCACAATTCATCGATTTCCTAATGAGGGGAAAATGGTATACTTTTTTTTCGTGAACATTTCACGCCAAAGCACCCCCAAGAGCAGTAATTTCCGTTCCACTTTATGTCGCAGCGCATTTTGAACGAAAAACGCATATTATGGTATGAGAGAGTCGCGCCCATGGTATAATGGCCACTCCGATTCTTATGCCACACGGAACACGGTACACACAAAGTTCTGTTTCATTTGCTTGCATTAAAACATTAATAAAACAGCACAATCGTTTTTGTCTGATTCGTTTTTTCTATGACATATGGCTTCATGCAGTCACCCCAATGTTGGTAATGTGAGATTAATGGTGGTCCTGTATTTTGGTATTCATAGGCTTAAAGGAGCTCATGTACCTTCGTTACCTTTAATTTAATGTCCCACCTCGAACCTGCATCTTCGCCGCGTTACTACGAAACTTCGGTGCGAAACAGGGCACATTGATCCATAAAAAACTTGATGATCTGAATCCAGTAGTGAAACAATAAAAACTTTGAGAAATCAATCATCATCATCATGAATTGGAAATTTGACGGGAGGTTTAACATTCGAACCTAACAGGCATTACAAAGCTCTTAATAACTTTTAATACTCTCCATCAATTATCCCTCGTCCTGTATTATCACGTATTTGACTGCAACCCTTTTATATTTCAACTGCTGGACAAATCCCTCCTAACGTTGTTACGGTATTAACAGCGCATAGTTCGAGGGTTTCATAATACAATTTAAATAAACGGGGAAAGTCCCACAGTAAATATGAGTTAATGTGAATAACCTTGTACGCGGCCATTCTGCCTACTTTGCGAGTACCGCTCGGAAATCCGCTGGAAATTCGCTTATCCAGCCCACGCATGTATCGTTAACTTCCAGATCCTTGGAAGTTTTTCCTCGGATCGTCTCTCAATCTGTTTAAATTTAATCCAATTATACAGCAAGCTTGCCAGGCGTTATTATTAAATAACGCTCTTAACCCTCTCAAAAACTTTGTCTATGTCTTGGATATTTTTGGCATATTTACTGCGAAAAAGCTTCTATGTTGCTCAAATGTCCATATTGTGATGAGAGATTAAAGACAAAAAATGTTTTCTATATTCATTGTTCTGTTATCTAATTTTACTATTTTCTACTCCAGATATCAACTTCAAGAAACGTCTTAAATAGTAATTTCGATCTTTTCGATGTCGAGTATTTCATCATACAATTAAGTATTCAATAAAATAAAACGATGGGACCTGAACAAAAATGTCGAAACCACAGATTTCAATCCTCATTTCAGTAGTTTCATTTTTTACTCTATCTATAGTATATTAGCAACGAGGAGATAAAAATATTGCACGAATCTCGGCACAATAGTGGCAGCTGATAAAAATGTAGTGTCTAACCGAAAGTATTACGCTGGCGCCGAGCCAGCTTTGGCCAGTTCTACCACTCTGTAACCATTAGTGCTAACTTTCGCGGGGAATTTAAAAATTTGAGCTCACTTTAGCAGTGACTTGCATTCTTCAGGACTCTGGGTAGTTGTAATGGCCGTAACTGTTGCACTCTGTTTCAGATTAGTGCCAGTTTTTTTAATGCTCGCATTTTTCTTCTTCACCTAATTAACCTAAGTTATATTCGTCATCAATGTTTAGGGTATTAAAGTGACTCACTGCAGTCCATATATTTATATCCAACGTCACTTATGAACCAAGTTTGAACAACAATACATTGCAAGTTACCATAAATAAAAGGTTCCTAATATTTGTTTATATTACTAAAAGAAAATGTATTTCAATGCTCTTAATATAATAAGGAGAAATCCTATGGAAACGACACTAACTTAACCATACATTTTTCGTGTCATAAAACTCGAGTATCCATATCAAATAGTTGTAGAAAGTCTTGCATCAAGTGAACCGTCTATACGACCGTAAGCATTAAGGCTGTAATTCACAATCCATTACCGGCTCACCGCGGAGCTACGGGAGGTAAGTGCAATAAAACCAACGATGTAGTGCGAACCACCTTTCCTACACTTAGTGTACATTTGTGGTGCTTACAGTAAGCCGACCGCTGAAATTATTCGCTTAACTATTCCTCTGACTTCTGACTATTGAGAGCCCTTTCAAATGTCCCGTACCTACGATGTTGTATCGAAAGTACAGCTGTGTTGATAATAGTTATGTTGATGTTGAATGTAGAATATAAAATCGATAGCAAGGTGAACAGTGTAACATTTTAAATTGTACATATATTTAACAGTACATTTCAGCTTTTACATTTAGTATTTAATGTATACTGGTTACCTAATTAACATACGCTTACAACGTAATTTTACAAGATATTTAGCGTATAAAGATAAAACTTGTCCCTATCGGTCTGACTACAAAGCTAGATTGCTTCATTTTAAATTGGATTCCTTACATCTAAGACGTCAAAAAAGTGACTTAAA
>DWGJ01003565.1:0-13111 GCA_018246895.1 Aspitha aspitha aspitha | reverse complement strand
TTTTGCTCAATATTAAAAACGGTAACAGGTAGACGCTTCAAATTTTCACAGAATATTTACTTGTATATTACCTTTTACAATAAATAATTAAATAACAATAAACGTGATTATAGATGATAGTACGCAACCCTTCGTGCGCGAGTCCGACTCGCACTTGGCCGGTTTTTTATTTGAAGGGAGTAGCAAACGAGCAGCAGCATACACAAGGGCCGCTGCCGCCCATCGACATCTGTAACCGATTCCAAACAGAACCGATCCTATCAGAATTCGGTCACAGATGCGTTGCTACTGTTGAGGACTGAGATGGTCGCCTCTGGTATACACGTGGACCGGCAACCACACCCTTCGGACCGAAACACAGAATGTTCTAAAAACAACTGTTAACGGGAGAAATAGGTGTGGCGGTAGTATTACCTACAGTATACCTACTGTATTACCCGCTATTCATTGGTTCATCAATGAGTATCATTTATATAACTTCATTTAACGAACATAGCTTGCAATATAAGCAGTTAATCGACCGTAAACTTGATTGTTGTACGCACAGAAGGAAGCGAGTATTTCCTTGGCGGAACAGCGTCGCCTCGCCCCAGCAATTGACCGATTTATTTTCATTTAACACACGCTTTTGTAATTTTAATTTTCTGCTCGTGTGTCTCAAAAGGAGAAGTATGTATTTTATGCCAGGCGGGTGAAATGCCGTTTGGGTAAAGAGCTGTGATTCATTAAAGGGCGTGTGTTCGGTTCCGCTTTCGTGTTTTTTACGGGTCGGTGGCTTTTAAAAGAACATAAAATGGCCTGTGAATATTACACTATACGTGCTTATACTTTTACCCATTATATACAAAGACGCAGCATTTTATAGAATAAAGTGAAATTTTCAATATTGTACATATAATGTGATACGCGCAAATAAAATTGGCATTCATAACATTTCCATTTAACGCTAGTAGGTAATTTTTATTTTAAAACCTCAGGATTTTATGGCCGACAAGGTAATGGATAAAACAAAAGATCTTTCTCGATTGCATCAATATGGCAGTTGATAGATACCACGAGATTGATTTTTATATGTTATTTTATTAATTTGATTTAATAGTTTTTCAATTCTTTCAGTTTAGTACATGGTTAAATTGACATTACATGTTTTGTAACACACGGCCAATGTATTGTTTTCCATATAAACAGTATATTTGTGCAGGTTTCCTGTTGGCAGAATGCGGTTAAACCACTTTCACCGCTGTGTTTATGCGCGTATCCGAACACGCCGCTATCTTTGTTACATAAGTCTGTAGGTTACGTTTTGGCGGCAAGCGGTCTGACCGCTGCCGGTGCAAAAAAGTAATAATTTCATTTCTTATCCGTGTCGTTTGAATTCGAAAATGTGATGTAAGAGTTATATGATATTACGTGTGTGACTGTCGTTCGATGTTAATTAAATAAATGCGGTCAGCGATTTTCCTCGTGTGTTAAGTATTTTTTAAAGTACTTGTGTTCCATTAAAATCGTGTTACATGCATTAGGTACCGACTTATTTAGTCGTTGCAGATGATTAAATATAGTTTGTATGATAACTTTGCAGAGTTCGGTTACTAATTTCTTTAACTTACAATCTTGTTCTTTGGAGACATGTTTAAGGTATCTTGCACAAGTGTAGAATGTGACTTTAATATAATATAAATAATTAATATATAATATATGTACGTGACGCTATTCTAGTTATCGTCGTCTATTTTTTGTGTTGGTGAATTTACACGAGGATTAGGAGAATTCATTTTCAATGTGCAGATTGGTCTCACGACTGTTTCGTACAAGAATATTAGATAGCGTGGGAGTGCAGTTCGCCGTCCAATTAGTTTGATGAGTTAATTACAGAACAAAGCGATTATTTGTACCGACCACAATCCCATACGATTGCGGCGCGGTGTCTATTGTTCCGTATCCACTTTTACTTTCATAGCACTTTCGTTGGTGTGAATTTCGTGGCGATTAGTAAGATGGTCGTGTGGAGCTGCTGGACGGCGGTTACGTGACGTGAAAGTGGCAAGACCACTGCGTGCATGATGATGCCCGCTTATGAAAGCTCAGGAGACGGCACTGCGAGGACTGCCGCACAGTTTTCTTTATAAAACTTACGAAAATTATTATGATTGTTTAAATACAGATCGTTACAGTAATAATCAGGACGTATAATGGTGTTATGTTATATTGGTGCCTAGTTCAAAAAATATCTTAATAAGCGTATCTGATTTTGTACTATGAAAAATTTAAGGTCATCTTAGATAGCCTTCCGATCAACCTACGAGGCTTTCGCGTTCGACTCGTTGCCATCTAGAGGAGCAAACATAAATTACCATCCACAAAGTTGGGCAAGATAACCTCTTTGACTGGGTTTAAGGCAAAAATTAACATTAAACTGTTGCTTTGAGTAATATTACGTAAATTACCGTAACGAAAAGTAAATAAAGTTTTAGTTGATTGTACTTATGTTCTCCTATTAATTAATGTTTATTCACCATGGCACAGGCTTGTACTAGTTTGGGATCAAACAGCCCCGTGTTTTTAAAGAGGTTTTATAATTACTACTATAAGGAAATCGCTAACAAGTACCATATTTCATTTAGGCCATTAAAAATCGTTGACATCTACATATCAAGTCTCAAATTGATTTATTTATGTAAATAACTAATTATCGTGACCGTATAATAACTTTCGTTTTTATTGATGTTATGGCTACAGTTCTTATTATGATTGATATAATATTTAAATTCTTGCAACGAAACTAATTACTTTGTGGAGCAAATGTTATGCGTATTAAGAAGATTCCATCACATCGGTTCGCCTTCAAGTTTGTATAGTAGAAAGACAATGAGGATATTTGCATTCTTTGTAAGTATAAGCTAGGTTTGTAAGCCCAACATTTACCTCAACTGTACTCAAGAACGGCGTAGTATTAGATAGAGCAATTGTTATCCATGTGGTTAAGTATTATTACTTGTTATAATGTCCGTTAGAAAGTTGAGAAGCTGGAGTCCGCTTAGAACTCGTCTAATTTATATTTTACGGCTTTTCTAATGTCTTAACACATTTTATTTAATGCCGGGATTATGGATGCTTTCGTAACATCGTAGAAATTTCGTATGTAAATAGTTAACACATATTACACACTCGTTTTATCCATTAGAGACGGGCGGCAATGAAACGGAATAAAATACGTATGAAGGCGAAATGTACATTTGATTCACTCACACAATTTGTTCGTGTACGTGACTAGGTGGTATAATGACTTAGGTTGCATCGTGATGAATGACAATGGTTACTTACATTTTAAGCAATGATTCCATCTTCTTTTCCATTGCGAAAATGGAGTCCGAAGGCTGTGACGTGAGCACTTTACAGAATGTGAATTTAGCGCACTGGGAGTCTCTCCAGTCCGTTTGCTTCACTAAATCCAAGGCGGCCGTGTTTAAACTGGACGGCGCCGGGCTACTGTCTATGTGCTGTAACTCATCCGACATATCTTCAGCTAAAGATCTTTTCACGCTACGTCTACGTCTCACTGTCCTAAATACGCCTTGGTATGGTTCATGGAATATGCTAAAGACATCACGTTTAGCACGACTCTCATCTGATCCTTCGGGAGACATAACCACGTAAACATTTTCACTCGGCATTTTGTAATTGTCATCATAGAACTTTTGCCTGCTGAGGACTTTTCTATCAATGTCATACGGAGCATCTGCAAATGACCTCTTGTGTTCTTTGTTTAGTTTGTCTGAGACTATATCATCATCAAGGTTACCGCTGCGCATTAGGTTTACATCTAACAGACGCCCAACTGCTACTGCTCCGAGGCCTAAGGCTGCTCCGCCAGCCATAAGACCTAGAGCGGGAAGCATAGCAGGTGCTCCTGAAGCCGCAGCTGCTACACCAATTTTATCCTGGGCATACCTTTGACTTTGTATGGAATTGGATGGATATAATCCCAAGTTGTGGGAAATTTTGTGGGTAGCTTCTACAAGAGGATCAATTACGGGCTGCGTCACTTTAGCAATAGGATCTATAATTGGCCTGGTGAGTTGATGAACGGTCTGACTTGCAGTATTGATCGTTTCTTTCATAGAGTCTGTGAATCTTTGCCACAGTGACGGTTCTGGCACTCTTTTGATGTAACCATAATTGTACGGTGTATATTTAGGGCTGTAACTGTTGTCGTAATAGGAAAATTTATTGTATTCATCTTCATAATATTTATTTGATGAAGCTTGAATATTACTTTGAGAACGTTGTTGACCGTATCCATTAACCGGCTCCATTGGATATGGATGAGCACTTTTAGGTATGTTTGTGTAATATTTTATTTTTCGATCCTTATTTTCATAGTTGTCAATGTTATCTCTGGTAGTTTTGGCGGGCTGCACGCCGAGTTCAGGGTGAGCGTATTGAAGAACAGGGTTTCTCACGCTTTCATCAAAACTCGGTTTCGCGTTTTTCGGGGTATACATAACAGAGTTAGGAAAATTCACTTCGCCCGGGTGCTGCAGCATACGTCTCTGTATATGACTTTCACCGTATTCTTGATCTCCTACGTGAGCTCTGGAACTGCGTCCACTAAAGTAGTCCCGTTTAGATTCTTGTTCATTTATTTGTTTGATGTATTCGATAAGTTTTGAGTTGGCTACTTTTGAATTATCAGCTTTAGTGAAAGGACCATATCCGGATTTTAAGTAGTGATTATCCTTCTTCAGCTTATAAATATATGGATAATTATTATCGTTTGCCACGTATGTGCCTATTACATCATCTGCGTTAAATTTAATGTTGTCAAACTTGGTAAACGGACCATCTTTGGCGTCGAAATCTGAATTATCTTCTTTAGTGAATGGTCCAAAGTTTTGATCAGGTTGAGCAGCTGATAAATCAGGATAAACATCTGCTTCTGGGATAGCCTTTGGTGGTGTATATCCTTCCGGATAAGGCTGCAGTTCTCCATTTACAACTCTGGCATTTCGCCAAGTCTTTTTATCAGACTCATCGTCAGGCATTCGGATGCCCTGAATTTCAGGAATACCATCATCGCCCAGAGTAAGAATAGACCTTCCGCGCTTGTTGTACTTTTCTAGCGCTTTTTTAATATACATCGGTTCTGAGCTTATCATTACTGGATCAGGCACATTGTACGAATTACCTTCGCCATCTGACGAAACTTTTGTGCTGACAACTTCGATGTAAACTGGATTTCTATCATTTTTTATTACTGGATTATGGGGATCAAACCTATAGCTCTTAATAGGTCCACCATAATCCATATAACTTGTCGAGGTTATATAAACTTTCTTATTCTCAGTTCGTTTCTCATTGTCATATGTTGGGTAGTAGCTTGAAGTTTCAGGATCTGTTTTGGGTTTACCGCCGTCTTCTTGAATGTGAGATTCGGGGTATACAGACACAGGGGACCAATTACCATATTCAGCTTTAATGTCGCTAAATTCGTCCTGTTTGTTGCGATTCAAATAATAGTCGAATCCTGCTAAATCGCTATTAACGGGTCCAAAGTTCAATTTTCTTTGGTCTCGTGTTTCTGTTCTGTTTTTGAGTTCATCCGTTGTGCTGTTCACTCTGATGTTCGGGAGGGTAGTTTTAAATGATACGGTAGTTGGAGTCGGAGTCGTACTACTGCCGTGTGTGGTCGATTTATCTTTCTTCTTCACTATTAGTTGCGTGACATGACCCGACTTCGTTCTAACGTTTAACGTCTGCGTGTCGTGGGCATTCAGACTTCTTGAAACTTTGAGTTCTGTCCGCGTGGTCCGCGATGGCAGGATAGTCGTGCGGATGGCCTTCGTTGTTGTCGTGTTCTGTTCACTGGGCTCTGCTGATGTGTTGAGCACAGAACAGAATAGCCACAGCATGGCATATATCCGTATCAGGCTTACGGGAGCCATCTGTAACAAAGAGACAGAGCTTTAGTTACCTTACTTTGTGGAAGAAAACTAAATATAAAATAAGAATTACAGGCATTTGAACTGATGAAGATGAAGCTTGAACAAAAAACATGAAACTTAACCAAACAATGTCACATTACGAATGAAACGCTAAATTCTCCACTGGGAAATCCAGCGTGCAGAGAAAACACGAAAGTATGCAGAATTTGTGTCAAATTGATTTATGAGAGAAAGCAAAAGTGGAAACTATTAGGATGTGCGCTAGTTTATAACGTGTCTATTAAACTGATTTTTATTTTACGACCACGCGACTGTTGCGTGAGAGTGGAATTGTTTTTAATGTTCCTATGATATCGTGCACACGATTTTAATCCGATATGCATATTATGTTTTGTCACATACACATTATGTTTTCATTTTGCAAATGAACCACTGACCGACCGACAGATTATGATCACCATATTAATATAATTTTCTTTTATACGTTTCAATCCATAGTGAGAAAGCTCGTTGTAAAAGCTACAATGCATAGGGGTAACTATAATTTTTTATTATTTATTTAGAAATATTAACGGTTATAAAAATGTCTGACGCTCTTCTGGGATAGTACATTACCCCTGTACAAGTTAATTTTCCGAAATAATTGTTATTATAATAGTTAGTGTCGGTCTCTAAGGTTTGGTTGGTGGTGTATAGAGGTAATCGTCTGATTCTTAGCAGCTTCTATAGAAGCAATCAATCAATACTAAAACGCCAATTTCAGCCAGATTCATGCAAAAAAATTATTACGATATTACGTCCGCACATTAGTAGAAACGAAGATAAAAATTACCTACAACTTATTAGAACCCATATTAAATAAAAGATAAATGTATGCAGTTATTAAGGAGAGTGTACACTGTACAGTCAAGGAAGTAGAGCAGAGATAATTGTGGTAGATGTGGTCCGCAATCTGTTTGATCTGTTAGAAAGGTTAATTACTGTGAATTTAAGAAGGAAACCCGAGCTTCGGCCGAGATAACCGGAATCAAACAAAAAATTGCCAATTAACAAAAACTATAGAAAGTTACACTCCACACGACTAACAGATTAATTATTAAAAATAAATGGCTAAATCCAATTTGTTATTATGATAGTGTGCCAACTTAAGCGTGAAATTTTTTTAAATACACATATGAAAAATTTCACGAACTTTAACCTTCCACTCATTAAAATACTAGCTAATTGCTCATTCTTAAAAACAATAAATATGTAGATACATAAATATTCAAAGAACTTTCTCAATATCAGTAGCTAAAAATTAAAAGTAATTTTAATTTACAATGTGCTGAGGTTCACCCACATAGTTCGCAGGACCGATAACTGACAGGAAAGCAGGGTCAGAAGCTAGGACTCAGGGAAAGGAGCACCACTCATACTCCAGCCGGGTGGTCCTAGGACCTGAGAAATAAAGCGGGCAACTGGGGGGCTGAGGAGGACTAGGCCAGACCTAGAAACGCCAGTTAAGGACGGCGTCTGTTCAACAGTGACCTTCTTGAGGCTGATGGATGATAAATATCTACATAATGTTTTAAATCAGGATGACACTTCTTTGATTTAAATCACGACCATCGCCTCTCCAAAAAATTTTTGAGTTACAAATGGCAGTTACGTAAGTATTCAATCAGGCATTAGCTATGTACGGCGTTAATTGAGTTTTCTCAGTCAGTCAGTATTTTTAGAGAAGTGTTCAAAATTTAAAAACTTTTCTTTTAAATCGGCTGAAATATATTATATTAATGAAGTTATTATTTGCATGTCTACTTTGAATCGGGAGGTTGTTGGCGTCTCGCCTTTTCTATTTCACACTAGGTTTCTTGTCAATTGTGCGTCGCGCTGGAGACCGCGATCACGCGTGCGTTTCACACAGTGTCTCTTAGAAACTGACCCATATTTCGTCTCGAGACAGATCCGAGCGACTTTTTGCCGCCCGCCTGCAATCAGCGTCAATGCCCCCGGTTTTTCCTATATTACGTCTTGTTGGAGGTTGAAGAAATTGTGTAGAAAGAGCCGCCTGCAATAACGTCTGTGTTTGCACAACGACCCAACAAGTTAGCACTTAGAAAGGTCTCAATGTAGGTATTGAGGAAAACGTTTTGTACGTAGCAGTAACGTTACAAAATAAATCCTTATTTAATGTTATTAGGCGATCACTTGCAGAGTTAATTTATGTTTAAATTATAGCCTTACACGAACACAATCTGAAGTTTATTTCATGAGAAGTATTCATTAAAAATATTTCCCATTTGTGGTAAGCAAATGAAACGCCCATAATCACTCAAGCACTCATAATGGAAGCAAATAAAACAGAGTTGCAAACTCGTGCCAAATGTTTAAGTATCTATCCTTTAGATCCTATCTTGACCCATTAAGCAGTCGACCCTGGGTGGTATCGTTTTAACCATCGAACTAGCGTGTGGAGAAAGTGAGGGCTTCGGTCGTCTGGAATTGAATCTGAGGTTCTGAGGGAATGATGCCCATATAGACGGGTTGTCCTAACTCGTATCTCTATCAATAAGTATTGGAATATCGATCTCAGCTGCTACACATGTTCCACAGTGTAGAAAGGATTGAAGCTATGGATTACAATTTCAGTAACAAATCGGTATCATTGTATGGTATTTAAATTATTTAATGGATTGAACGTAATTGTTGATAAATACAAAATCACTTTTGGGTATCAAAAAATGTAAATAAATTGTAATGTTAACTAATTCTTTATATGTATATGTAATATTTCTTTGTTGTTGCCGGTGACCTGACTACCATTTGAACATGTCGATTTTAATAGCTTTCTAGCCGTTAACTTATTTTTTAAACCCATTTAGTTTGCCCTAAATAGGTACAGAGTTATTGTGTTGTAAAAGTCGTCGTAGTTCCAATTCTATTTAGTAATAAATCTTTTCATTTCAACATTGATATTAGCGATAATTTCATTTAAGATTCGATCAGTCTACTTAAATCGGACTTTTCGTTATTTTTCATTGAATTATTAAGAGAGAAAATTCTATAACTGATCTGTGGGACCATTATACAAATTGCTTATTTCACTTGGTCTAAATTACCCACATATCGTTTGTATGGCGTATGTACGTGGAAAAAGCTGTATATCGCAGACGATTTCGTCCATCAAAAGGAAAGTGGCGTGATGGGTAGCGGCGCGGGCGTTCGGGCGTTCGGGCGTTTGGGCGTTTGGGCGTTTGGGCGTTTGGGCGTTTGGGCGTTCGGGCGTTCGGGCGTTCGGGCGTTCGGGCGTTCGGGCGTTTGGGCGTTCGGGCGTTCGGGCGTTCGGGCGTTCGGGCGCCGCCGGGTGAACGACTCACCCCGGCCGCTGAGCCGCGGCTCCGCGCTGGTGAAACCTCGCTCATTAGAATGTGCACCTCGCACTCACACCCACACGGATTCAATTATAATTACTATATACATATACTATATAATTATAACTGTCTATAACTGGCACCATCTCTCTACTGAGTTACGTGCGTTGTGCAGCTTAAAATTTAAATATCATTCGCTATACCGGTGAAGGAAAATTCTGAATTTAATTGCACTTCTTAAATTTGTACGCCGTAAACGCAATGCAGCGCAAAATGTGGTCAGAACTAATAAATCTTCTGTAAAATATTTAAGTGCACCCATATTTATGCAAATAAACGCCTACGAGGGTTGCTAAAAATTCGATATGTATGTTACATTTTCTACTTTACGTACTGTGTCAATTCGCACTTGGAGGCGAGTTAGCCTTTTCGCTCCGAGAGGAAACCTTTCAGTAGTGGGATTATAAAAGGGTTGAAAATAAGATATTAATATTACGAAAAGGTAAAGTTTGTAACACAACCTCTGGAGCAACTAAAACTCTTTGTATGCTAGGTTAAGTTGCGCTATAGACTACATTGTGTTAACTATCGACATTTCTGAATTGTGCAACTGTAGATCTACCAGGTTGGGGCCGCGCTGAACTAACATCATCCAATTATATCCATAACCGAACACGCCGTGCACTGACATTTCAGATCGTGACACGCCTCTATTGTAAACAATAAGGTTGCCACTCAAAAGATAAAATCATTGTACGATATTCTGCGTTTAGCATTGTGTACCTACTGTGTAAATCTCAACTACTTGTTTAAAAAGTGATTAAATTCAAACAATGCGTTCATTACGATTTCTATAAGAACCTTTGATAGGCAAATACGTTTTTCGTATAATAATCGACCTTTGAAGTATGAAAAATCTAATTTTTTATTCATATTCAATTGATCGGTAAAATAAATATTGACAACATGGATTCATCTCTTATATATATAAAAATTCCGTGTCACGGTGTTCGTTTGCGAAAATCTCCGACACCACTGAACCGATTTCAATGAAATGTTGTACATATCTATTATTTGATCCAACTCTTAGAAACTCCCAAACTGAAAACTTTACTTGTTTGCTGAATTATTAATGTGGCATCCCTAAAACCTCTCGGACTCCTGCAGTAAGCGGTAAGCTGCAGTGCGCCGGTTCCCGTGCTACGAAGCTACGATGAACTATTGCAACAGCGCGGCATGCAGGAATGTTGCACAATGCCATCGATTGTTTAACTCGCGTGCGAATTATCTATTCATGTCACATGCAGGATGCAATACGTTGCACACCGGGACGGATATCAAAAGGTACACTATACCTCGTACATACTCGCGGGCATAAAATCTGTACTTATTTATATAAGGTATTTCTTTTGAAACTTTAATTGCAATTTGCTACGGATTCGGTAGGTCGGAAGATCGATTTCGCAATTTGTGTCTTATTTTGATCTCCACCCAATTAAGTAAGTGCATAGATCAAAGATAAATTCAAATGTACTTTATATACTTTTGTGCACGGAACACAAATAGTCAGGTTTTTTTTATTCTCCTACCTAAGAGTCGAAACGTGACGTGAAATTACTGAGAATAGAATTAACCTTTTTTAATTTTCCTGTAACAGAATTTTTTGATGTTCATTTAGCTAAATTTATATAAAATGATTAATGATTTCAATAAAATTCCAATAATTTTATTCACCCAAGTTTTATTTATGTAAAAATGTGCCTATTAGTGATTGTTTTGCCTCTCCCATTCAGTGACTTGAATAAACTAATAAAACATCGTGTGTTCTGATGTTTGTCGTGTCGGCGATGACCACACTGTTCTTGACCTGCGCTAAACGCGTCAAGGTTGCGTCCTCATGTATAGCTTGTAACATCATTATCCTATATGGCATATGGCGTTATCGTGTCGCGAGTGCCTCCAAAAACGGAAGTCGGCCATCGAGTGGACGTTACGTAACCAAGGAAACCGAATCGAATCGAAATAAGAAAGCAACGCATTCCAATATAATTACAAAATCGGAATGGATCGACGCGTTTGGGCGCGAACAGTGAAAGCAGTTACGTCATTGAACGCCGATTGGGCGCGTGCTCCGCGCGGAAACACACGAACATGCACGACGGTCCACGAACTGTTGAATAGTCTCATTGAAATTCGGAAATTTACTGCAGAATGTCAACAGTTAATTAATTTAAAGAATATTTTTGGTTACATTTAAAGAGATTTAAAATATTGTAGAAGTATTTATTTATTCAAAATATGTATCATAATAATATTTTAAGATGAAAGTCGAGAGTAACGTCCGCAATAAACTTAACATTATAATTATGTTATAATATTTTTATTATTTCTTATTTTTATTATTATTATTTTTTGTTCATAATTTAATTTGTTTTTTATTATTTTAAACATTGTTATCATAAGTTTAATTGTTTTATTTTTCACTTTGTTTTCTTTTTCCATCTTTTTGTTGTTTGTATGTTGTTATTTTAAGTTATTATTTTATAAAGTGCTGTTGTATGTAGACTTCTGTAAATAAATCTTTCTTTCTTCTTTCTAAAATAGGAAAAAAAAACCAAATATAGCTACAACGCAAAAAGTAACTTAAAATAAAAAATGCACGGATGGCAAGTCATAGATAAATATGTAAAAAAGAGCTATAACAGAACCTCGGGTGCAACTAATTGTTACTGAGCATTTTACCCACTCCACCCTTTACTAGTGATTATATTACTTGCCAACAGATGGCGCTATTAGGTACATACAATTTATTGTATTACTTTATTTATCAGGCGTTTGTGATGTCTAGTGTAGGTAGAACATTTTCCAACTCCGCAAAATTGACTGAATAGTATAAACAACACTAAGCAATAGAAATTAAATAACAGTAAACTAATGATCTCTTAAAATTGTAAAAGAAAGCAAAAATTTAGTCCTATTTTATTGCATTGTTGTAAATAAACAACTATGTTTACTCTGAAATCGGTGTTGTTAAACAATTTTCATTAGAATTCAAATTACAAAGTGTTACCGCGAATGATTGGTTGCAAAGTTTCAAACTCCGCAAATAACATTCAATTAAAATTTTCAACTCGAATAATTTCGGAGGCGATACAATTTGCAAAATTCATTAGTAAGCATTTAGTTACTTACGCTAACCGCTAATGATTTCCTGATTAGTTGAAATGTTTATCAAATCGCTCGGTACTGGACTAGTATTTTCGTTTGCTATCTAAATAAACAAAAGCTTATTGTTTATGATATCAAGCGATGACTGGTTTAATTGTTACAGAGTTAGACTGATAAATCTAGGACGTGGGTTCGATTTCCACCCATAACAAACACGGAATATGTTTCGAGTCAGTCAGTCATAATAAATAATAATAATAATTTGGTAAACCTCAAATTAATTTCTTAAATTTGTACACAGTAAAAGGCAAAATATGGATTGCTCTAATAATTCTGTAACATCTTGAATGTGCATATTTGTGCAAATAAATGCCTTTGTCTTTGTGCAGTTGTATGCCCGCAGAGAAAATGCGGTAGTAAGATAAAACTGTTATTACTATTACCCGCATGATTCGAGCGATGAGACGCGGGGGAGGACTTTGTAAGTGAGCTGGCAGGAAGGGAAGCAGACGATTTGGACGATGTACCTACTACAGAAACCTACCTAAAGGACATTATTAACGTTTATAGTACAAATACATTATTGGTATTATTGAAGTGAAAACTTCTTTAGCGACGTTGTGCACTTATTGTGATGGGTGA
>DWGJ01003564.1:0-13112 GCA_018246895.1 Aspitha aspitha aspitha | reverse complement strand
CGGTTTAGGTATTAACGCGGGAAAAACTTTATGACATATTGATTTCCACGCGGGCGAAGCCGCGGGCACAGCTAGTAATAGATAAATAAATAACTGGGGACAATTCCACTCACGGCTGTCTGATCCCAAATTAGGCAATTTAATGCCTGTGTTATGGTGACCGGACTGCTGATATCCATACATATACATACAATATAGTATATAGATATTTTTATTACACTCCGACACAACAAAAAATTTGCCCATCACACAAATCGAACCCACGACCTCCGGTTTCGCAGTCAGGGTCTCTAACCCCCTCGACCGCGAGGCTAGTCGAGCCAGTTTATATACCGCAATAAAAATAGGGCGTTCGTCATACGAAAAGTAGTCGAAACAAAATGCGGTTATTAGATTTGGCTTGAAACGTATCTCAACCAGACAACCTTTGGGTTTGTTGCAGATGTCATGCATACATGCATTGGTGATCCTCATTGCGTTGCTATCTTATTACTCGGTCGCTAATGATCACAAAAATTCACTTCCAATTGTGAAATTTTAACACAAGCCGGCGGTAATTGATGTAAACAGGTGCCCTAGATAGGCATGCGAGTCGCGTACATTAATTTAGGCGATAACCATATTTGTGAGTGCGTTTCCTCAAATAGTTCACACAATGGCCTGACCGGGCGTTGCTATTGAGGTTATTGTTTCGACAGCCGTCTATGGTTAGTGCAGTGACGAATTCGTTGTCAATGGCTTCATTGACCCTCGTGCATTTTGGAGGTGCACGATTTTGTGTCAGTGAAATAAATCCATTTTTATTCACCAAAAATGAAGTCTTTCTAGAATTAGATTAGAATGGCTGCACGCTTTTTTATATCTCACTGGGAACGAGTTTCTCCCGCAATTATGGAAGACCTTGCTGTTGAAACTGTTGCACTTTATACTTCATTATTTTACATTTTCTAACGAAATATATTTATTAATAAGTTACAGGTTTATTATTTTTATTTTTTTCTTAGCTATATAAAAGTTATTTATAGTACAATATCATGCATTACAAGTATCCGAAACGCAGTGGGCAGATTGACCAATAACAGACAAGTGAATTGATTCGAATTTTATTTTAAATTTTTAAATACGGAACATCGCTCCCAACGCCATCAGAGTACCGCAACTACATAGTACATTCCGGTAAATAAATTCAAACCGCGATGTAATGAACAGGCACATGGTCGTGAACGCGCTTGTCATCCTAACGTGAAAGTGATTACTCAACAACGGTGAGGTGGAAGTGAACTGTAAAAACTCATCTCATCATCATTGTCGCGTAATTCATTCGATTGATACAATCATCGGATATACGGAAGGTGAACAGCTGTTAGTTGATTTATCAACGATTGACTTTTATCGAATGATTACCACTGGGATCTTTCGCTTACCGCATCAAAGCAAGGAAACGATTATTATATAAAATCGCCGCTAGCGGCAGCGGTAGCACAAACGAGATTGACAGCGGTTTACCATAGAAAAATGCAATTGCTATTTTCTATATACTATTCTATACTAGTTGTGGCCGCAGCTTCGCCCGCGTGGAAATCAATATTTTCCCGTTTTGGCAACATTTGTCATTGCTGCTCCACTCCTATTAGTCATAGCGTGATGTGACATAGCCTATAGCCTTCCTCAATAAATGGACTATTCAACACAAAAATAATATTTAAATTCGAACCCGTAGTTCCTGTGATTAGCGCGTTCAACTAAACAAACTCTTCAGCTTTATAATACTAAAGTATAGATTATGTTGACGTTGTGTATATTAATCGTTTAAAATCTTGTATTTCGTCGTTGCAGATTAAATGCGAAGCTGATTGAGAGTAAGCTGGCGTGCAAATGATGAGCGGGCGCGGTGGCGGCTGGCGGCAACATGGCCGCGCTCTCCTGCTACCAGCCCTGCCGGTCGCATCTCGCGCAGCCAGCTAGGTAACACGTGTATAATAGGACAAAAATAGGAAGCAGAGTAGGAAGGTGACAAGGTGACTTATTTCTGCCGTGAAGCAGTTGTTTCAACTGTGTTTCGGTCCGAAGGGTGTGGGTCAGTCCACTTGTATACCAGAGGCGACCATCTTAGTCCTCAAGAGTAGCAACGCATCCGTGACCGACTTCCGATAGGGTATTTACTAACACTTACTAACTGCACTTACTAATACATACTAACTGGGCTAATATCACTAACAGCCCCTTTCCTGCAGTCCTATTACTAATGAACACTCACCAACTAATTCATATTAACATCTTATACTAACTGAATTCACACTAACAGTCCCTACAGCCCTGTCAGGAGTCGGTTACAGTTGTCCATGGGCGGCAGCGGCCACTTGTGGTTGTAGCCTGCTCGTTTGCTACTCTATTCCAATAAAAAAAGTCTACAAGCAAACCCTGGGCGGAAGATTTTATTCCTTTATAAACGCGTACAAAACAACTTTGTTATATGTTCAAACATGTGAAAATGCAGTACCTAAAAACAATACAGACTACCATACCTACATGCCTACAAGCATGATGCAATAAACCATTGAATACATAATATAATTAATTATTTAAATTAAGTTTAATGTTCTTATAGTATTAAGAAAAATGATTGTGTGCGTGACTTCTCGCAACATGTAGTTTGACGCCAACGACTATATTACGACTATAATAACGAAGATTGCTTCCAAATCGATTTACGATATTTTCACTAACACGAACCAGGCGCTTTGAATACTTAATATGCTTTCATATTTACACGCACACCTGTTATGTCAGTGAGACTTACGACTACGATTCGGACATGTATTCATTTTGACTAATGTACGTTGGTCATAAAATCGTACAATCGTGGCGTGACCGTTACCACGGGATATCTCATCTGCCTCCACGTTTCTATTATGTAACTGTTAGATTCATGTACCACAGTTGTAGCTATATCGACAGAATGAGTAATAGGTACAGGTGGATATCAAACTACATACGAAGGACCAATTCTATTGAGAAAACCATAATCGTAACTGCCACTGTCGGAAACACAACTCGGATTCAATCAGGAATCTATAAGACTAAAACAAATTGTAAACACAATAGTTGAGCGTTGAATAACTAACATAGGGCACGAAAATAAGTTTCAAGCCATCGATTTTTTAATTTGGAGAGTGTACAAAAACGAACAAGCTGCAGTCCCGATAGCCACTGGCGGCCTTGGTCATCTGCAGACAAACTCATAAGACTGTAGCCATGGGCATGTTATTGTGAATTGATTCAATTAGTAAAGGTATTAATAACAGCAGTAGTAGGTTTGTTTTCATTGATAACGGACTGCAGGAATATGAGTTATTAGTAACGTTACTTTAGTCAGTAATTTCCAGTAAGAGTGCCGTTTGGATCCGTTAGTTTTTAGTGTTTATGCTATTCAAGGTTGGCTGAGGCGTTGCTACTACTGCGATCAATATTTCAAATTACATTCATCCAAGAACCTGCGGTAGGTTTTATAGGAAACGCATCATTTGGGAAACCATAATTTTTTATGTCTGCGTGTAACATTCGGAGCAAGGTCCAGTGTCAGTTATAAATGAATATCGGTAATTAGCAAGTTTTTCAGTTTATTGAAACAGTTAATCGTGCCTTACCGTGTTTGTTATCAATTAATCAACTTTGCGGGAAATAAAACCTGCACAACGGTCATTGACATTTAGGTACCGGGCCACGATGCGTAACACTCTTTTGTGGCGAAAGTTTTTTTTCTGCATTCTGTGTTGGCAGGAAATGGCCTATTTATTGCCAAATGCAGCGTGAGATTAGCATATGCACGGTCACGGCCGGGCGCCGGCCACGCCGCCGCGCGCCGATGTCCGATCGGGTTTCTCCCCGATCTACGTGCTCTGACTGTGGAATATGTCTCGATAATTATGATTTACATACACGCAAATTATGATTTCCCTAATTATTCCCCCAAGCGTGACTGTGACAATTAATGCAAGAAACGAGTGAAACTAATCGCCTTGTACGCACGAAAATGCGAGTGCATTGTGTAATTTTACCAACCGCACATATAAAACAATTAAAGCGGCAATTTCATAAGCCGCCAATGAACATCAAGTCCAAAGAACGGGTTGTTAAAAAGTAAAATGTCTCAGAAATCACTTCACAACTTTTATTATGTCAACATTTCCACTTGGTGACAAACAATGCTGATTAAGATTCTTTTTATGTGCGTAGATAAGAGCACACTTTTAGTCATATTAATGTTTTCCCGGTCGCCACTACGTACATACTCGTATGTACTAGTGCTATATGCTACTCGTAGCTATCGAAGAAAATAGCGATTGTCACTTTCACCAGATCTAACGTGGATAACGATCGGCAGCGACAATGTCCAAGGGAGGATGGTGTCCGTTAATGATTCGATGAGTCCTTAACAGGCTGTCGATATCTGGGTCGACATTTCTACGGCACGCTCACGTTGTCCTGCACTTTCTTTTCGTCGTGTTCGTTTGGTCTTACCGACCATTGTTATCCGCAGGACACTTTATATCCTGGCATTCGATCATATTGCCATCAGTCATACTCTGGCAGGCGTCTGACCACCAACTAGCGTGTTCGTCAAATTGGTCGCAGTCATGTGTAAATTTTTAGGAGTGTTGTCTTTGGCCTATCTCGTTATCTTTGTAACGTTGGTGAACTGTGATAATGATGTGTCGACGTCTGGATTTAATTTTCTAAACAAAGGTTTGTTATAATTACCGTTTACGTTAATATCAGATATCTTTACCGAGTTTTAATGATATGTCGTTAAAAGCAGATAAAACCATTTATATGTATTTACAAATAGATGCAAATATAGGCTGGATACAACCATTTGATATATCCCATTACTAATCTTACTTTTCATCATGATATATAATATAATTGTCTTCTTTTATCCTTATCGTTATATATATAAAAATCCCGTGTGAACCAATTTCAATGAAAGTTTGTAGATATCTATTGTTTGGTCCAACTAAAAAGATAGGATAGTTTTTATCTCGATTAATGATGTCATTTATTATAGCAATGGTAATGTTTTCTTTGCAACGCTTAGTCGGACAAACATCGTGCTACGGGATTTTTGAGTTATTATAACTGTATGTTAATTGAACCACCGCAACGCGTGGTCAGGTCTAGTAGTTATATGTACTATAAAGATGTGCAATACATAAATATAAAAAAAAACAAATTGTTTCGCCAGACTTAAACTCAGTATAAAACGCTTATTACTAGAACACTGAATGAATGAAAGTAAGAGGGAGATTATTAACACAATTTAATTAATTGGCTTAGTTATTTCGTAGTGTTCTTTGTTTAACATTCACATTTGCGCACAGACCAGATTTCTTTTTAAAAAAAGTAAAAAAGTTAAACTGGATCTTGTTCAATTTCAGTTGAGAACTACGATTACATTTACTTTTAAATATTCAATTGCATTTTAATATGAAAAAATATATTATCAGTGAATGAATATTGAATGATTTAGTTAACGAAAATTCCTAATGGACTATTAAGTAAATAGATGTACCTACTTGACAAATAAAATTGTTAGCTTACTCATATACTTGTATTTTACTTTGAGCATGTTTATTTATAATACATAAAATGTAACAATCGATGGTAAGTCAAATATATAAACAGAAACATTTTGTTTCCAGACCTGAACGTCGGCCGTACGTTTGGGCACAATGCTTTGAAACGCCTCTCCTTCATTTTCTTGCCGGTGATGTTCACCTTGGGCGTCATATCCACACTTCTGATGGCTCTCGCCGTCATTTCTGTGAAGAACCTCGCCATTGGGGTCATCTTGCTGATCGTGGCCATTAGTCAGGTAACACTACATCACAGCTGCATACTATGTTTTGTAGCTAAATTAAGATACATGATACCGATGACATTTCTAGAAGATTTGGTTACCATCGTAGTGCGGGTATAATGTGTTTGTTCATAACTCACTGGCTCACACGACGAGCAGACTCTCTCGCTTTTACGGGTTAAAAATAAGGGTACTCTAATTAATAAATAATAATCTCTATATTACAGGCCGTGTCTCGACTTTTCTTCGCGGCGTCGGCTCCCTCACCTCTAGTGTTCCATCCTAGGGCTGAGTTGCTACCGGCGCCAGTAGCCGCCCCTTGGCCGGCTCCCGGCCCGCTCTTGTCGCCCTGGGCCAGATCCGACGACGGCCCTACTTTAACCGACTAGACGACCGAACGAGCACGACACCAGTCCCTTCACATGCATTTACGGTTGTCAATTTGATAACTGAAACTTAAAATAACGATAACGCTTATTTATTGATCGCACGATCGCTGTCGAGTACAAAGTCAGTCAGTTATCTGCAGCAGATTTCGATGTTTAAGCAAATTTTAATAGGAATAATGCTAAAACTAAGATCCTAAAATACACGACTTAACGATCAAGAGACGTAATAATATGTGTATGTGTATATATTATGAAATAATAAAATGTTGTACCGGCTTTAAAGTGCCTCGCTGTTATTGCACATAACATTGACGATGTTTTCGTTTAGCTGGTTGGTTCACTTCGTCTGTCTTCCACGAACTGTTCTTTGTGGAAGATAGACGACAACGTGTTATTTATAAGTATATTTATTACGTAACTATTTTCTAAGAGAATTAATAAAAAGTTTCATGAAAGAATGTGTTTTTGTACAAGTGATTTTTATTTACTTACACCCAAGTAATAAAAACAGTTAGATAATGTCAGTAAACCTATTTATACTAATCAATGTCTGGAAAACTCTTCTGGTAGACTCAAGAAGACGATGCCGTATCGTGGGCCAAATTTATTCGTGCTAATCTAGGTTGATGCCTGAAGCGTTCTTGCTCTTGAAGACTAAAATGGTCGACACTGGCCTCTAGCATACACGTAGACACCTATCCAATACGTCTGCGTATCTCCCTACTACACAATTTGCTGTTGCTACATGACATGTAAAAGCAAATCTTATCTAAAATTACTGCTACGGGAAGCGGAACAACGAAAAATGATTGGAGGTAATCATTTGTAATATTTTGTTCGAATTACTGCACTTATTGGTTTTGAGGTGAGTGTTCACGCTCTGTTTGTTCCGCCTTCTTATTCGCATACCGCATCAGCAATCATTCAGAAATACATGTTAATGTTCGCTGCTGATGTTAATACCTTTACCTAAGTTGATTTAATGTTTGTCTAGTTTAGTTTAGAGGACAAACATATGGACACACATTAGGAGAAGCCTATGTCCAGCAGTGGAGTAGAACAATAGAGTACTTTTATATACGCCATAAATAATGTTTCTTGAAATTCGTTACGCTTTTTCAGGGCGCATTACAATTAATCCTTTTCAAACATAAATCAGTCAGAATCTACCTACTGTGTACTAATCATTGGGCGATACTAAACGAGGATTTTATAAAATTATGCAATTTTAATTTTGGAGTTTATCCAAACGACGACGACGAACCTCTGCTCCTGTGGTCCTGTGATTTTAATTACTCATGACGATATGCGGTCACAAATACCGGCTTCTTTCCCGAGAGCGCAGCTCGACCCGCCATCCTGGAAGTCGCCTCTTACCCGAGCTACAGACACAACATTTTTACCAACTACTAGATACTCGTATTTTTTCAACATTTTTATTGTTCTGCTACTGGACTTCGTTCTCCTTTTATAGTGAATTTATTATGAGTAAAAGATATTAAGTAACGGTGCAACCAATATTGGTTATGGATAAAAAACTTATGTAAATTTTATTATACTACTTCTGGTTGTCAGTGAGACTTGTGTTAGGTAATTTGCCATGATGGTGTCGAACGGAAATTTTGTCTGGTGGAACTTTCCATTTATAGCGCTATGGCTATTCTATGTAAATATGTGCATATACTTACCGTGTTCATTGACCTAGCACATTAATCGTAATAATAACGTAACGTCTAAAATAAAGTTGCAATTTCCGCTGAGGATATTCTTTGAGAAAACAGACAGAGAAATCTAAGCACGAGCTAAAGATCTCTGATATCTCCAATACAGGGTATAAGCCCTACTAAGACACCGGTTTCTGAAGCCTTCGGACCGTTGCGTCCAGTTTATTTGTGTTATAATATTTTTAATACCCCGTTCATGACATCATAATTACTAATTTGAACATAAAAAGTGAAACAAAACATCCATAAAACGAGGATTTATATTACTTAATTTAACCGAACAGATAACAAAAGTACAATTAATGTTCATTGGAGATTATTTACTATTTTATAAAATAATTTTTGTCAATCGGACATGAGAAATAACGAAATAATTGTTGCTGACGAACAAAACTTTCTGAAAAATGTAAATTCGACGCAATGAAACTAAACCGTACTAACCGGTCAGACTAAGGTACGTTTATTTTTATTCGACTTTTAACTATTTTAGTTTCTAATTAATTCACCATTTGTTGATCTTATAATGTTAGATATACGAGTACCTACTATTTCATCGTAATAAAAGGTCGATTATGTTATTCTTGAAGACGAACGCGACGTCTTCGAAACTCATCCCTACCAACGTCGTAAGTCTACCTGTGATCCTTCCGGAGTACAAAATATTGTTACAAATATAATACCTCTGCTGAGAAATGAAACGCGTGTAAAAGAACGAAAATTAAATATATTACCTACGTAAAATTCTCACGGTCTCATAAACACTCCGTGGTTATACCGACTTCAGAATACAATTTCAAGAATGATGATTTTTCGACATCGCGAACAATTATTATAGTATCAGCACCAAAGTATACTTGAACTTAATTGTTTTCGTTTGTGTTCTTAACGTGAAATATCGTTAACGGTATTTTCTTGTAGAAGATTGTTTTGACGACATAAGTTAATTATTTTAATTTTACTAAAAATATATTTGTTCAACATATAACACACAGATAAGTGTACGGTAAGCATCTTACAATGGTTCTAGGTTTCATTGAGCTGCAGTGTAGTGAGCGTTTATATGAGGGTGATACTGTTTTGAGTAGACGTCGCAAGGAGGGGCGAACTTGTTGAGCGCTGGCCGATTGCCCGGCAAACCGGCACGATGCGCGCACCGCAACCACCGTTTGTTCTCTGTGTTTTATTGATTTGTGTGCTAACCGTTCGTGGAAACACCATCCAACCGCCATCACTTACGAGCACCCCACGCACGCAGGATCATAATGAACGGAAATTGGAACTCTTCAACGGCGTTCACGTGACTGTCCCTCATAATGATACCGAAAAGCTAATATCCCTCCGTATTGATACTAGCAGGACAATAGACGAAGGTTAGTCTTTCACACCCTTCATGCATTAATTTCATTATGTAGCACAAATTATTACAAATATACCATATCGACCGGGCTGTCTTTTGCTCTTAACTGCTCGAAATATTTTAACCAAATGGTTGTGTTCGAAGTGGATCGACATTTAAATAACGTCGAACGCTTCAGTACTATACGTTTAAACATTTATTCTGTAGGAACGTAAGTTAATTCCGGTAAATACTTATTAACGAGTACGTATTTACAACATATTATGAATTGATGTATTCGGTGAGTAAAAAGTCTGTATTTTTTAATACTTAACCGAGTAACTTCCGACGTTACATTGTAAAAGAAAAGGAAAGAATGCGGTTAGGGAAGTGCATTTAACCACTACCGTTGAATTAAATGTCGATTTAATTTAAATTTACACCACGAGTTATAATCGTAGTCGCACTGCATTCGTTATTTCCAAAACTTTCCGCTGCAGCGGAGGGCAATGTCCACTGAGACACTGTACGCATAATAAGTAAAACAAAAAGTTTTTGTAGCCTGGCGGCATTAAGAGTAGTCATTAATTCAAATACCCACCTGTTACTATATCAGTAGAAAGTGAGCGCTATGTATAGTCAACTATTCACTGGCAATGCAGTTATTCGATTTGTTACAATTACCATGCCTCAAATTCACCGATTACAACGACAATATTGACAAAACTCGTTTAAAAATATAAAAAAAAACCATTTAAATATGCTGCTTGTCTTTTTATTAGAAAATCAGTTTTTCTGAATTCGTTGAGATAGCTTGTGATATTGTTTGATAGATATGTAATTTCATGGAGGATGTAGTGTCATTCAGATGTCAGTGATTTATGGGTTTGTCATTCATTCAACATTTACATCATACATATAAGAAAATAACATTTTTGTCTGTATGTCTGTATATTCCGGCTATTTTCTGGAACGGCTGCACCGATTTTGACGGGACTTTCTGTGGCAGATAGCAGATTTAATAAGGAATAACTTACGTTACTTTTATTTTAAATTATACAAATTATCTTATAACTTTTTTGTTAAATTAAAACGCGGATGAGATCGCGAGCACAGCTGACATTGAAATAAAAAAATTACAGTGGTTTCATTAAAATATGTTTTCATTTATTAGTGAAAATCCTTCGCTACACAACACTCTAAGCAGATTAGTACCTAATTCAGTAATGTTGAGATTAAAATATTTTTTTGTACTTTGTTAAAACAAATTGTAGAGTAAACTAACCTCTGCTCTGTATACCAAACCTCATTGTAACAGATTACTTGATATAAAATATTTTCTATTTCTCTACAGTTTCGTTTCATCGAGGTTGCACTGTATCTACATTATTGTAATCACCGATCACCGATCAGTATTTATCTTTGTTTATGCATAGACTCTTTAATACCTGGCATAATGTATTATTTCATAAATATGATGTTATAAATGAATCGGCCGGTTCAATTATAATGAAATTTCCCGTGTTTATTAGATGAGAATTAGCTTGAGATTTTTCTAAGATACAATCAGATTCAAAGGCTGTGTTATATCCAATAAAAGGTTTTTGCTTTTTTAATTCCAGGTCGGGGAAAAAAGAAAAAGTTAATGCAGAGGATTTTGCCTTTATTTATAATGCCGTTTCTCATCCAGTCTACCATCGTACCTTTGTTTCTCAGTATACTTAAATTTATGCTTGTCAAATCGTTGATGATCGGTAAATTAGCACTTGTCTTGATAATAATAAATGCATTCAAAAATCATAATTCATTCAGCGGAAGACAAGATGCGAACATAGCGGACCTTCATTATGGTTACCATGGAAACGGCATGGAGGAATATGGCTCATATATTAACACATAAATAGATACGGTCGTGTATTATATTTCATCACTTTTCATGAACAACCTTTATTTTTTATCGTTTGTCGTTCCATTCGCTGTTCATGTACCTACTTAATAATATCCAAATATCACGTTAGAAGATTATATTCAGTGAAATATACAGCAAAAATGCCATAAATATTTATATAATTTAACTTGTGGAAAGTTTAGATTCTTACGCTTAATACTTAACTAGAAACTTGTACGTTATTTTAAATTTTGGTCTCAAATATTATCTTAAGTCACATAAGTATACGAGTATGTAATTCATGAAAAAGATGTTGAATCTCTTTAACGACTGCAGTAACTTTTTGTTATACCCAGTTTGCTATTTTAAGAATCTTTGTAAATATAATGAAGTAATTAAACACAACTGCAAAAAAAATATTTCGAAGAATGTGACATGTTAAAGTTTTTTACGTGATGAAATTCATTAACTAGTACTTACATTAAACAGCATGAGAGACTTCATGTTTACGTCTGACGCAATTTGTGATACAAAATTAAAATGCGAGCGAAAGCGCCTTAGTGGCGTGAGACGATATACCTACCTGCCTAGGTAGTATGATAAATGTTACAAAGACAATTGCTGATGCACGTAACAATGTTTTCATTTCAATTAAGCATCGCTTTCCATCAGGCGAGATTGTGGCCAAATGCTAGCCTATTTCAAATATAAAAAATTTCACAGGGTTAAGTTTCCGGAACGGCAGAATCATTTTTTTACTCAGGCATATTGTAATTGTAGCTTTATAAACCAAGCTTTAGGCACAAACCAGTGTTGTAATATGCTGCACTACTTGTACTTTACCAAAGTTATTAACGTAAGTTTGTTGACAATTTTATTAATTTCTTTAAAATAGTTTATCTATCAGTTGTTTATGGCAGGATTAACTTATTTTACTAACGGTTAGAATATTTATGTACCAACTATTTTATACTCACTTACATCTAGGTAAATTATTTATACTAAATGTTATAATTACTTTTGTAGTTATATATTATTATTAGTTACCTAATTTAGTTAGCATACCTATATTAAGCTTGTGTTATTTAATGATTACTACAATTTTTATTGATATATTGTTCTGATTGTTAGTTATACTTACGTTATTTATTATGAATGTTATAACTACTTTTGTAGTTACTTATTGTTAACGTAAATGATAAGCTATCTATTAAATTAGTATGCTATTATTTGATCATACATTTTATTTATCCAACATTTTTCTTAAAACATGTTTTAATATACTTACACTAAAAACACAATGTATAGGTACCCCCTAGGTAGGTTAGGTTATAATACCTACTCGCAAGCTATTAGTTATTAGCTTCTAAGTATATTTCAGTTTTAAGTTAAAGTTGCTTAGTCATTTATCTGTGACTAATGTTAAAGTAAACTAAATGAAATTTTATGTTATATTATTAATTAAACATTTTTGAGATTTATACTTCTTGTACAGCTATATTCATGCAACTATTGATTACACAAAGTCATTATTACTCAATAAATAGATGGCAAGTCCTAATTCGGGTGATTCACGTGCAATCCTCCAATACCTCCGTCAATATTGTAACATGACGATTTCATAAATAAGGTACCTATATATACGTTCGTAGTTAGTTCGTGGCACGACTTAGAGTGTATAATACCTAAGCCTTGTAGCATTTTAATAATTTCAAGTAAATATATCTTCTCTTATATGTCTCTTATATGTATATATAAAAATCCCGTGTCACGATAATCTCCGAAACCACTGAAGCGATTTTAATGAAATTTTGTACATATCTATTATTTGATCCAAATTAAAAGATAGGATAGTTTTTATAAAATAAATAAATAATAAATGTCAATTGTCAATAAATTTTTACATAAAATCAAT
>DWGJ01003563.1:0-13113 GCA_018246895.1 Aspitha aspitha aspitha | reverse complement strand
CCTATCCGGTATAGCCCTACGGATCATTGTGGCGCGCAAGCCCCCTCACCACGACAAGGTGGCAGCACCGCGAGGGGATGTTTGATGTGACCTTGTCTTTATTCACCTTTCGGAATGTAAATCTAGGTAACTTTAAAAAATGTATCATATGAACACTTTGTTTTTTTTAAGTTATGCTTTAATTAAATTTAATACACCACCATTTTTTATAACTACATTAAAATTCATTACTTTAAAAAACTATTCTTGTGCATATAGGTTTAATTTTTCCAACAGATTGCGACAATATTTAATAACAAATACGAACCGTCATAGGGCAAGCAAAGATGTTTTAGAATCTAGACTCTAGATGCTAAGTCAACGATTTAGTAATCGAGTAATCGTTTAAATAGCTCGTTCAAAACTTCCACCGACCCTCCGACTATCTCGAATTTATGGGCATATAAACCGATTTAAATTAAAAAGTAAAAATACTATGAAATTTCGACATTTACTGCACTGATAAAAATGATATAATAATATGGCACGTAGCTTGTAATATTAAGTTATTCTAAAGAAGCTTTCTCTTTACGTAATGACAATTTGCTGGCAGTCGCTGCGTTGACGAAATCAGTGCATCATTATGTAAGGCTTGAGTAAGAAACGAGAATTGATGGACTAGTACACATTGTTTAATGATTCGAGGGTTATGTATTAATATAACAACTGATTATGCAAATTCGAACTACATATACTATCCATGGAAACCCTATTTACAATGCAAATACAGTGCTGAATGTGTTGCTATCCAAAATCTAAACCGCTTTAAGGCCTCGTGAGAATTAAATACGGGTATTTTATGACAACAGGATAATAATACTTAACGTAATATTTATCTGTCGAAGGAAGGAAACGGTCCTCTTTCTTCATCTTTTACCGTATGTGATTTAAGCCTTAACCTTCTTAGCATTCTTGTATCTAGTATAATAAGTCCAACGACGAATTTCGTTACCAAATAGTTGCTTATTTTTCCAATTGTTGCAAACACACGATACCGCTTTGAACCGAACGTATTAAATAAAACATTTGAAAAGTTCACAGCTTGAGAAAGTTCGCGCGATATTGGAGTGATCTTGAATAAAAAGAGATGTGCCAACCAAAAATGTATATAAAAATAAACGGCAAAGGTTTTACGGAGTGAAATCTACGTGGAAATATCAACGTGGCTCGTGCTCTGATGACGAGTGGCTAGTGAAGTGCGCAAACACAGACTTAATTGTTTATCGATAAAAATATTTCTATAATCAAATTTTAATTGTTAATCGCAATTACCATTACCACTTTATTAAACCAATATGTTGTCATCGTAGACGTTAAACGCAACTGTTAGTAGTCTAGTAAAATAAGTAACGTACCAGATACGTGATATATAATTTTCAACAAAGTACTAAAACGTTTCGTCAAAACTCCTCTTATCAAGATTGGAATAAGATTTATTAAATGATATAACGATTCAAGCTTTATGATTATTATGATTTAAATGCATGATTGTATTATCGCTCAACAAGAATATGTGTCTTCAGAGTGGCATGTTTATCTGACTTAGTCAATTCAATTTTTCTCGTAAATCTCCTTTAAATTTTCAGTGTTTTGTCTTTAATGTATATGTACTGATTTTACCTGTGTGGTACAAACAAGCTAATTCAGTGTTGCTACTAGGAAATGTTAAAATTTTAGGATAACTTATACCTGTATTAGTACTGTCCTTTATATCCAGTGATACTGCAGTTCTGATACAATAGTTTTATGCTTTAAAGGCCCAATGATATCCAGAATTAAGATCGACCTCAAATAACCTCCAACCTCATATAAACTCAGTTGAAAAGCTATAGGTGAGTTTCAATTGTTTTTAGGAGCACACCGCACCTTTACCCATGTTGCGTGACTTGTCAATAAAACCGACTAATAACTCAGTCAGTACAGTAGACAGTAGCTTACCCATTGTAAATCTGCCTCGAACACTTTGCTGTCGAATATGTATATGACAATGGCTTGTCATCGGCAGATATAATTCTTACTTCACTCGTGACACTTATCAGACGTGATCCGATTTATTAATTGGCCCCGTACACGATGAAGTTGACTCATGTCTGTGTGTAAATCAGCCTTCGCATTTATTATTCGTCAACAATGGATTTTAAGGCATAAGGTGTTAACATTTTTATTGAGTTTGTTTTTATTGCCCTCATTTTACTGTAAAATGTGTAAAATTGCATAACATATTTAAAATATGAAAGTAAGTACCATAAAAATAAACTGCGGTTGTTTGCAATTATTCTCGAGGAGAATGGCAATTTAGACAACATTAAGAAAGAGACTTGTTATTAGAGGGTATTAGAGAAATTTAAGATGAAATTAGGCGATTAATATGCCGACATAGAGTTAGATTTATTCATTTTAATTAAGACTACAGTTTTGTATATAAATATTAGACGTGATAATTTTTTTTAACGTTTCACTTCACTACAGGCGGTTGAGTTCTCCGTTGTTGCTTTTTTCCCATTTACGAGTTTCACGGCGACCGTTGCCTGAAACTTACACGTACCCAGAATATAAATGTTAAATGTGGCTATCCCTCTCCCCCTTCCTATCTATGCACATTGTTTCTCTTTCTATCCTCACAAATAAAAATGTGTAGCTCAACATTGTTTAGATGAGAAAGATTACATCTATACTAGCAAACCAATGGAAAATATTCTTTATTTCATTATAGTGTAAAGCTTATTTTCGAATGAAGTTAGAAAATCGTGGGATACTTTATTCTAGGAAAAGGAAAATGTTGTCTTTTTCGAACCAGTTGCATTTAAAATCCTCTATCCTTGTTGCTGCTGGCATATCTAAAATCATCTGGACCAAGTAAAGCGATTCAGCGTCGATTTGATGAAAATGAACAAAGTTAATAATTCAGCCAAATATTACAGCAATATTTCAGTGTCCCAAGAATTGTTTAAAGTCGCAGTGAAGTAACTTTCCTACAGTATATAATAGAAGTATCTAAATCTATCAAGTCGTATTCATACTATACCTGATAGTAATAATGTTTATACGTAACATAAGTCACAAATGTACCTATTTTTGCCCAAATGAAGAAGTTGTTTACCATATCCATCGAACATGAAGAAGTGTTTCTTAGCAGCGAAAATATACTTCATCACATTATCGTCAGATACATACCTTAGACACAGGGTTCTGTCATATTTTAAATATTCTACATTATTAATTACGTTCGGATTTTCTTTGATTTTTTTTTTCATCCTGATCAATTCTGTCAGTCCATAATTTCTCTGTAAAAGTATGATAAACAAGTGTAATACGTCCTATTGACCGCTACTATTATGTATTACGAGTAACCATACCATAATCACACGGTTTCAATGTTAAGAGATTTTTTCCCGGAACTGAAACTACCAACCTACGTTATTTAATTTAGAAATTTCATTTTCAATAAGTTGCCACAACAGGGTTGAGTATTTTAAAGATAATTCATGAAATCGAACAAAGAGAAGCTAGCAGAGTTAGCATCAAATATCTATTCCGAAAGTCGGCGGGAGGCTAGAGCGCACTGAACGCAAACCGGGAATGCCAGGACATCGTCCGCCGACCGGTTCCGCACTCTACCGCGCTCACGGAGACCACGCTTCCCCAGGACGTCGTACACAACAAAACAATGCACACATACATTATCTGTGCATAATCACTCCACAAAGTCTATTTATATTATTTTATTTTTCAGTGATTACATTTAAGCAATTACCGGCTACAGTTGTAGCGCAAGCATTTGTATACTTGTGAGGACACGTTAGCAGTTGATCTCGGTTTTCAAGTAATATTTTTTAAGTAACGTCAGTCTTGAAAAGGGTTAAAACTATTCGACTAACGGGGAGGCCACTAACCCCTGTCTCTGGCAATCTGCATGTATTGTTATCATTAATCGGAATACATACGAGTAATAACATTTTGGCTCTCTAAAGAGATCCTCCCGCTTACTCAGATCTTATGGCGACAGTAACTTTACTGCACTATTTGAACGCACCTACTTATCACGTATCTACCGGACCTGAGCATTCACATGCCTTTCTCTGGATGACTTTTAACAAGATTCCTGTGTAGGAAGAAACTTTAGAGTTCAAAATTGCTACTGAATAAAATTAGATGACGATAATTCGGTCTATAACTGACTCTGTTGATAGGCAAGTAGTAAACCATTAGGCATTTCAACTTAGTCGTGACTTAATCCGTATCTTATTCAACTTAGTTTGTATCTAATCTGAAACAAAATTTCGGTCCTGTTTCAGATGGGTGCAGCTAAAAATACAGGAGTAGCACATGATACGTTAGTGGTTTTAATATAAATAGGTTTTCTTCCTTGTGACTGCTCTTCATACTTTTGCTCAACTCATTACATAGAGTAACGTCTCATTTCAAATTTCTTACAATAACCTTTGTGTCTGTTTCAATTAATTAAACCTGGAAATTCATTAATAATTATGTACTGACGATGAAATTAGCTCCAGACTAGCTTAAATCTTAACTATTATTTAGTCGCAGAGCAAACATGCCGTATAATAATAATTATTAATAGTTATAGTTTCACAAACCAGTTACAAGGCAGGAGATACAAGATTCATACCCGTAATACGGAACTGTGTAACTTGTTATAAATAATAATGTGTATTACACCCACGAGATGAAGCAAGCCCTTTATAAGGGTTCGTGGCAAACAAATTAGGATATATTGAAGGCTACGTTATGAAATGTATGTGTTCAGAGTAGATATGAAACAGGCAGGTGGAAAACCTCTACGAGTATTTTTGAAAAATACACGTCATATTCTAAAGATAACTTTGGTTGATAGTGGAAGCATTTCGAAATTCATATAAAACGTATATACATACGTATCTGGATCAGATCAATAACGTAACCTATTAAATACTTTGGCACCCGGACAAGACTTTTGTTTTAACCCCCCGCCGGTTAGCGAACTCCGCCATGCCCTCAGCTGTCCATTTAAAGGATAAACGAATACCACAAATGAAAGATACTTATAATATATCAAAAAATATTATGCAAAGCACAACAGCCAAGAGCGTAACACGGAATGAAAATGTATAATCCATTTGTTTATTGAATACACACAAGTACGGAAATCTTGTTCTTTTCTTCTAAAATGTTTAAGTAAGTAACATATTTACATGGCTAATCCAATAAAGCAGTAATATAAATGTAATGTAATTAATTAATATAAATATAATGTATATTTATTACATATTAAAGCGACACGCCATATAATCACCACATAATAGTACGCACATACTCGTAAATACATACTAATACGTTACAGCCACTTTGTACGAGATACTCATTCGTCACTATTTTGAACTAGAAATTCAACTAAATGTCTTGCAAATGGTACCTTGTACTTTCAATGACCGAATTTAATTACCAAAATTCATATCTTTGACGAAAACACTATACTATCACTGATTAGTAACTTTTTTAATAGTCCAACCTTTTAGTGGTAGTGAAATCGAACGTATGGGTAAAGAAATGACTGCTTCGTTGCTTTCAACTAATTAATGTTCCCCCATAAAGCACAGGTTATGTAATTATCGTATAGGCGGCCGCCGGTCAACATGTCGCATCAGTATTTCAGAGCACGTGAACGCCTCCACCCACCATCCCCTGACTTCGCTTTCGGTCTAACACCATTACTGTAATTAGAACAGTAATACATAGGTATATTTCGTACGGTTATATTGCGTATTAGTTTCGGATAATGCAAATTGCTGATTACGTAAGTTTATTATAAGCGTACATACCAGTTTAAGGTACATTGCGGTTAAACCACTATAATACCAATAGAATAATGGCCACTGTTGCTTCTTCATTCCTAGTACCCGTTCGTTTACTTCCAATTTTAGTATTTTAAAAGATTACTTAATTATAAATTAAAATGGTAAATAAATTAATGATTTTCAAGATACCTACCAACATTTACTGTGTCATTTCTTACGACTCTATCTATATATAATCTCATTTACTAAAAATTGTACATTAAGTGTCAAGAATAAGCACGGACGATGTTACATAGAGGATTGGATGTAAGCGCCGTCACTGTATACGTCGTCGTAGTAATTAAGCAAAGGAGGATATGGAAGACGGAGGGCGCCTTCGAGAATGTTCCCGGGTCTCATTTCCATGCAAATGAGACCGTGTGTTATACGTGTGGTATCGGTGCACCCTGGGCTGGGATTACAGCCTTGTCTGGTCGATAAATATGAGGATTTGCTGATAAAATTCGGTCATTCTTCAGATAGCATAATATCGCGCCAAATTTGGATGAATATGAAGCCTAACCTGAAACTTAAACAAGCGTAAACCTGTTGACTTATGGGTATTATCGTATGAATTTATTCTCGTATGTGCACATTGAACATTGACGTGGAGTAAACTGCTAACTCTCCCGTATTATATGTAGCATAACCCTACCAGTTTCGGAAGCAACTCCTCCCAAACGCCAACGAAGGAGAACACCACATTAATATCCTACTTTTTTAAGTCTTATGATAATAAATACTTTGACTCTCTATTGTGTTTTGTTTTATTTAACGTTACTTATAGAAGTAGCAAACCATACATGCAGGCATGCAAGGCACTTAAATTCTTACAGCAGTCACATTCAATAAAGTATCAAATGCGGTTCTCCTGAGATCAGCCACAGATATAGATTATTACACTATAACTTTGAGAAATCTATGACAAAATAATTTAGACAGGGCATTAGGGAGGTATCGTAGTAGGTCGTAATGTTTGAGCAAAGGACGCTTCAGAAGACGGAGCGCGGCTCCAGGAATGTTCCCGGATCCCATTTTCATGTAAATTAAACTGGGTGTTATCCGTGCGGTCTTGTGCACTCTGTCTGCGCTAGCTTTACTACATAATCAATAAAACCATTGTTATTTGTATATGGATATGCTGAAATTTCGATTATGATTTCATTTAAGATTAAAAACATCATAATAATATTATGCATTTCTTGTACCGTGATAACTGACAGAAAGAAATTAAGTAATATTATAAATCCGCTTCCACATATATGATACGTTTTCAATAATGTTTGAAATAATGCAGTCATATGCAATTCAGAAAAATGGAATAAAAAATTGTTTAAAATAGAGAGAGATTAACATATCATTTGTTTTATAAAGGCTTACTTAAACAAATTAAATAAAGGATTTGAGAAATATTTTGGGTTCCAAGTAAAAAGAAAACAATACCGTATTTTAATTTTATTTTCTAGTCACCTATTCCAACAGTTTAAACTTTAAAAATACACCCATGGAATATTAAAAAAAAAACAGTTATCGATATTTCATAAGAATATATTATGTTCCATTACGTACTAGACTTAGTACTAGTAACTTCAAGAGATGGTCTGAATTGCTTACGGCTGTCTTCAATTTCATCAATCAAATTGAGAATTCCCATTTTTAGCTTCCGCTTTTCTTTAGCTGTAAAGCCTTTGATATCTGGTAAGATACTGTTAAAAAACTGTAAATCTTCACCTGCTGTGTTGTCATCACTACGAACCATATCTTCATGCCTTCGCTTTTGAGCTTTATTGTTTTCGGATTTGCTTGGTTGAAACGTATCTACTGTTTGTTGGTTTATTGTAGAGGGATTTACATGTTCGACTTCAAAACTTAATACGTCTGGTGTAATAATTCCATCATTACGTAAATCTGAGAGTTCAGGTTTTATCTTTATTCCCCAATTAACTGTTTCGAGATCGTAATCTTCCCGAGACTTATCGTCATCGTCGCTATTAGAACAATTGCCGCAATCTCCAAAAATTTGCTCGGTTGCACTAATCGTAGGGCTAAAAAGATGTTCGTAAATACTTTGACATTGAAAAGTTAAGTAAACACAAAAGACAATATTTTTTGTCTTACATTAAGAATTAAATTGTCTAAGAGTATAAAAATAACTTTACACGAAATATGAAATCTTATAGGTCGGTAGGAGCCGTCAACTATGTATAAACATATTTTGCGAAGTGACTGAATTAAGTGATTTTAAAAAGTTTTATCTCTTATATATATAAAAATCCGTGTCCCGTGTTTTCTTACAGGACAACACTTAGTCGAACATCATGGTACGGGATTTTGACACATTTTACATATTATATGATTTAACATAATTATCTCCACGGCAATGCGTGCTCAGGTTAACTAGTAAATTTATATAAAAATGTCATGCTTTTTGCTACTAAAATCATAATGATGCTATTACTATTACTAATATAACTTACCCTTTCGACTTTGTATGTGGTTCCAAAAATTCTAATGAATCGTAGAGATAATATTTCTTGCGTGGAGCTCCTTTTATTAATGGACTGAGTGTGTGAAGTTTATTTCTGAATCGATTGTAAGAAGATCTTATTCCTTTCCATTTCGCTTTAATTTCTTCAACTGCAATACGCAAATTAGAATATTTATCTAATATACGAAAAAATAATAATGACCTTATCCAAGGGTTTCCAAACTAAGCATTTTATTTTCATTTTCATATTTGTGGATATTTCAACTATGCCTATCTACCTAGTAAATTACGTATGCAATAAGAATGACAGCAGCATTCCTGGCTTATTTAGCAGATGTATTAAGCCATTACAATGTAAAATCTGTAAAACCCATATTTTTCATTCCCTTTATCAAGTTACGATTTTTGACAATCTCCGTTGGCACCAAAGAAGGTACTTTTTAATTTTTTAAATATGGTGATGAATTAAATCGTTTGGCCTACATATGAAGTAAAAATATTCGCCTGCACGCACCTGTGCATTCCTCATTAAGCTCAGTTCTTACGGATTCTGCGATTTTTTCCCAGGCCATATCTGCGTGCCGAGTCCTATAAGTATCCAAACTAGCGTCATATATTTCCGGGTGTTTCTCTACAATCTTCACGAACTTTATTATCACCTCTTGGTAGTCCCTC
This sequence comes from Aspitha aspitha aspitha, assembly GCA_018246895.1. Classification (NCBI taxonomy): domain Eukaryota; kingdom Metazoa; phylum Arthropoda; class Insecta; order Lepidoptera; family Hesperiidae; genus Aspitha; species Aspitha aspitha. The sequence goes on along the minus strand of DWGJ01003563.1, from coordinate 4,077 downwards.
ATTGTAACGCCATCTATAGGTGAATTAAAACAAAAAATAAGCTATACAGGATTATCGATATTGTGTGCTACTAGAAGATATGATGGTACATGATGATGTAGGAACATGAAATACCTATTTGTATTTCAAAACTAAAAATTTCTGAAATCCCATCCCATATCTTCACCAAGTAAAGTCTTCTACATTCTTGTTTCCTGGGTAAACTCGGGTATAGGATAAAACTTTTGACTACCAAAAAAAAACAATAACCAAACTGGGCAAACACAGCCACAGCGGATTGTCTTAATGCTCCGTAGGATATTACTGTTCGTAATATTGTTGTCATTTCAGAGATTGGTAGAAATATGTATAATATAAGGACCTGTAAATGTTACAGTAACATGTTGAAGAAGTTAGTGAACAAGGAGTTTTCTAATACAATTCAATCCAATGGAATAACAATAACCTATGCACAGCAAATTACTTTTGTGGCTTTGAAAATTTGATTTAAGTTAAAAACAATGACGTAGTCATCGATAACAAAGTTGGAAAATAAATGCAAAATATACGATATTCATACTTACGCGAACGAAGTTATCAAACAGTAAAGATATGCGCAACGATGTGGCCTTGCCGTCGCCCTGCCGCACACTGACGCCACACGCGTTGCCTCTCGCTCTGCGCTTCAATGCGCGAAAGCGAGACGGCAAAACACGCCAACGCCACGCTAACCGTTGTCGAGTCACGCGGGGTATAGGCTGTCTTTCCACTAGAAAACTGCCGGCGTGACGAGTTGAATAGCATTCACATGAAGCGCCACGACCATGTTTCTGAAATATTTTGTTGTAGTGATACTAAAAGAATTTTAATTTCATGTTAGTTTAGTTACTAACTTAATCGATTTACATATGTGTATCTTTCCTAAGTTAAAAACTGTTTTTGTTTACGACTTTAATCATACTTTAGGAGCAATACCAATGCTCAAAAGTCAGATATAAAATGTTGCACCAACATTAAATTTACGTAACCCGTCCATTTTTATCTTAATAATAATCAATATAAAAAAAAAATTATATGAAAATTTATGCTGAACAAACACATATCTATAATGGCACGAAGCAAGGCGTGCTAACAATACGTCAGATTTCGACAAGTGGGTGAACACCTTTACGCGACGCGTGTTGTTTGTCGTAGACACGCAACACAACTTCTACTACGGTACTTATCATCAGAAAATCAGCCTTATAATAACTAATTACAGTTTATTTTCGATTACAGCAAAACCAGCTTTGCCGCGTGAAGTCTTAATATATGTATAAGGTAAAATAAACCTTAAGCGTAGTATTGACAGAGTTTATATTAACTTGCATACCAGTTCGGAGTTGGCGAATTCGTTTGACGCGTACAGTTCCGTGAGCGGTGTCACGTATTGCGTACATAGAGGACCACTTGTCAACAGGTACAAATTTCGTGTGTTAATAGCACGCGAGCGTGTAATTATGAGTGTAAAATCAGCAGGTATAATTTTTAAGTGTAGTTTCATACGTTAATTAAATCACCTAAACCCCCAATCTGAGTGTTTACGAAATAACTAACGCAATCTGATTTAGTGAAAGCGGCTAATAATTACATTTTAATTAATATTGAAACATCTGTATTTTAGTTTTTTATAACTATAATAATAAATGTCGATCGATCTGTAACCACGTCAAGGGTAACGATCTGTCACACATATGACTGACACAACCACAACCTCGACAATATAACACAGTAACAGATGTATCTCACATTAATTTGCATAGAAACTGTACTTTACAACACCGGATTTGAAAGTAGAACTTGATGGCACTTATAGTGAGGAACTTCTAAACAGTATATTACTTTAAAACCGCAGAGAAATTTTAAAATTAATAATCAAATTAGTATCGGTAAGTTACTAAGTATGTCATAATATTTGTAAAGACCTGAGAGAATTATACAGTTTGATAGTGATCAAGTCAATCTTCCCACAAAAATTTAAATGTTGTGAAATAGACTCTCGGCAATATTTATATTAAATTATTAGCAAGAGGTGGTTATTAAGTGAGTAAATCGCATCGACGTTACAAGGGCGGTCGAGTACAGGTTAGCGCAACTCGACATCTGCCTAGAGGCGCACGTGGCTTGCACACCTTTTGTCTACCGCGCGGTTGCGACCGAATGCATCCACCTTTTTACCGATCAACTATTTTTAACTGGCACATTTCTAATTTTAACACAGCTAGCTCACAGGCAAACGAGATGTCTATGTATGCAGTTATTGCAATGGCTCTATTTAAAACTATTTTAGCTATAAAACTGTTTTACGTTTGAATACTAATTTGCGTTTGAATCGCTTTGCATGACTGAAAAGAAATGTTGATGATGATTTGATGGTAAAAGGGCACTTCAGAACGTGGCTATAATCAAGCAAGATATATATAGATTTCTATTGCATAGTGGTGACAAATTGACAAATAAACAGTCCCAGAAAAAAGTACCACTAACATAAAATGGACAAAAGATATTCGGTTACGTATGCATGGGGGCATGGCGAGCATTTCATACCTCAAAAAAGGACTGTGAACGCATTAAAGCAATCACCGATGCGTTACTCACCTAAAGGACCAAGTTGGTACGGTTATCGCATGTCTAAGAAGTGTCCGTACTACATTGGTTAAAAAAAACAGAACTTGAATTAGTAGTGCTTACAGTTTTAGCAGTTTTAGCAGTGGTGCAGCTACATCCGTTCCAGATACTTTACTTAAAATATAACTACGTATATAAAATTCATATTTCTAAATCTTGGTCTATTTAGTGGTTGACCAGCTTACTCTTCACTAAATAGACCAATGACCTGATCAGATCCAACGGAATCCCTACGTCTGTCAGTTGTGGTAATGTGACAAAGTTGAGGGTGGCTTGTGTCCAGCAATTGATGTTAGTGGACTGAAATGATGATGATGGCTATGGCTGTCATTATTCATATCTTTTTTTACTATATAATAATATCGTACGTTTTATGCTCGTTAAAGGTAAACGAAATGAAACTTTTACTTTTTATTTTAAAAATAAAAATGAAATAGTCATTCTTAACTTAGCGACATAGGTCCGAAGACAATTTTTGTTGCATCTGCACATAGTGAAAATAATTATAATAGGCAATAAATTTAGCAGCATGTCACTCAATAAAAAACACCGTCTCCACTGCATCCCAGTCTATAAAAATCGTTGAAAACTGTAAACTCCGTCTAATAAAATATGTGAGTATAAATAATTGATATTGTAATACAAAGTAGTCTTATTAAAAAACTCGCCGAAACTATTGGTAGGTATAGAAAAATTACTGTAATTATTATATTAATATTGATGTTTTATTAATTTAACGACCCCAAAATTATAATTTTTGTTATTGTGTAATACTGAAAACTATATAACTTCAAAATTAATTATAGTTTTTGCAACTAATTATTACGTATTATAAATATAAATGTATATAATTTATCGTCACATAGTGGAAACACGCGAACGCAAGGATACGCACTTCTCGTCTCAGCAATTCGTCGGCAGGTGATTTTAATACGACAGGTGTAGAACGAAATTACAAAGCTAAACTGCATCATTTGCAGCGGTATGCCGGCGTGATCGTTTACTTTTATTTGGTAGCTGACAATTAATATCAACTGCTGTATCGAGGAATAGAAAAACAGATAACGGGTAATGAATGGTATTAACATAATGCATTTTGCGATCAATAGCTCGTCTGTTATATGTATATTTGCGGAATGTATGTCTTGATCGACAGCTCATAAACTCTATATATACTCATATACTCGTATGTGGAATGTGATTGTACCTCAACAACATATTTGTACAATCTACATGTAGATGGGTCGCAAGTAGTAGTAGTATATTTCCCCATGAGAACAAGAATGGACTTCGAAGAGCCCTAGACCTAGACCTAGCCCTAGACCTAGAAGACCCGGTCAAGAGTACCTTTGATAGACCAGTGTGCTGATTCCGAGTTTTCAATATTTCACTCGCCAAACGCGTCGAGAAGTGAGTGTAACTTGCCATCTC
>DWGJ01003562.1:0-13114 GCA_018246895.1 Aspitha aspitha aspitha | reverse complement strand
AAGCATTATTATTGAAAAATATTAGCGTTCTGCACTTCTCCTACACATAAACTATAAGTGTGCCAAATTTCATACTCTTCCGTGCGCGCAATTTTCGTAAAAAGGGGTCCAAAGTTTTCGCTTCACGTATTAATATGTATATAGATTCTAGTGGTATAAAAATGTTTGACTCGAATTTCAAAATTGGAATGAATATTTCATTGTCTGTCTCGCTTATATTTTAATTGACGTCATTCCGCAGGATATCGCGCAAGTTTAAACCTAAGCTGGAATTGCCCATAAAACCTGGTATGAGGCACTAAAAACTTGTCACGCTTTAAACTTGAAACTCTTAAGTAATAAATTACAAATGTTAGCACTTGTTGGCAAGAAAACGGTATTAGCTCCCGAGTGTTGTAAACGTAAAGTTTTCCGCCATATATTTTTTTCGTGTAACACTATCAATAACTTCTCGTGGCGCGCCCTGTTCATGGAACTTTATCGTCAAAAATTCCAACTACATCTCATGTTAACACCACTATAAAATAAACTCTTGTTTATAAACCGAAAAAATACAACGTGCACTCCACATATTTCTGGCGCGTTCGCTCCGCGCGCCGTCTTTAAAGACGCCGCCATTTTGTCCCGAGCTTCCCCGCCCTTTTCGGTCGCTGCGTACAAGACTGTCTACGGGTGAAATACTTAAAGCCACGCGGCTCCGGCCAATCTGGCCGCATATCAACAGAAGCAGTATCATAACTAACCATCAAACGCCCGCGTACTCTGAATAAATTTTCAATACTCTTGAACATGGATCGTTAGTTCTTTTCAAGGGTTATCGCGTATTTACGCACTAAGCCCGCCAGTGAGCCGTGTTCTGGTAGGGGGAACAGTGAGATACTGTGTAGGGGGATGGCACATTAACCGCTTTTATGACCGTACATGTCTTAGCTCATATTATAGCTCGAGCGTAGTGCTGTGGAAAAACAATGAAGAACACAAAAACGTGGTATCACTATTGTTTTAATACTAACATTTCGAGAAGTTTAGTCATATCTTACACCAATTTACGTGTAAAAAATCATGAACTGGTGTAAAAACACAGTTTAGTCAGACTCTTTGCGGATGTAGAATAATGTCAAGTATCTTATTTGTTTTCTTCAAATATCTTATTGCCACGAGTTGTATAAAGTAAAACGTGTGCGGTCCTACTATCTGTTTGCGCGTGTTTTCTTAAAGTTTTCCCTGCTTAATGTGTTTCTAATACCTTATTTAGACTTTATTCTATTTCGGTATGATTGATTGTATTGATGATTGAATGGAATCGGGGATTCTGTTCGCGAACATAATATGGAAATTGGGTTACGTCTGTTATTGTTACGGACTTATTTATTTATCGTCTTGTACTATATAATGCGTTTTAATTTACCAGAACGTTTATATTAAAATTTAAAACTGATGTGGTCTTCGAAGGTTAATATAAACTTCATGAATAAAGTATTTGAAAATAAATAAAGCGTATAAAAGCTTTATACAAGCCTAGCACCAATGAAAAGGAAATGTCGGAAAATAGAAGAAGGTATGAATCAGGAGCGCATTTGATCCGACAAACGATAAACCAGCAATTTGGGATGCGCGGAATGGCGCAGCGTTGCATCGTTACTGGAAGCGGAGTTTATTCGCACAATAAACAAGACCTGCTTCGATTTTTACGTGAGATTACGTTACATAAATTCATTGTACGCCTGAAGGCTGTTCACATGAAACGGTGTTTTGTATACGTTTTCAGATAATTGGATCTTTTGTCTACAATTTGCCTGGAAAATCATCTTTGCGTCTAATTCTGCCGTAATGCACTTCAGTCTACACGACACTTCACCGATTAATCCAGATCCTGCGATCTGAAAATGTTTTCTTTATATTGTTATTTATTTCGTACAAATAACTAGCTCGCATCTTGCTTAATTGCTGCTTATAATTACGGTTATGTATGTACATCGTAAGTAACGAATATGTTTCAAGAAAGTTTTGAAACTCTCGCTAAACAACTTGGAAAATACATATATTCTTCGTTGTACAAAGATCCGGATGTCGCAATACAATACACAGAAAGGCGACGATATTACCGAGGCACAATAAAAAACTGTTTGAAATGCACAAAATATTGCGCTGCTCGTCGTTACGGTGTAAAAACCGCATTAATTCAGGTGCGCAAGATAGCAGACGGGGTTGCTGTCTTCTTCGTTTTTGACCGTCCGGGTTACTCTCGACTTTTTGCAAGACGTCTTTTCGACCAACCACATGGATTATCTTTAACGCTTCTGCGTTATTTAATGCAATAATGATTCTTTTTTTGAAAATAGTCTCGACATAATTGGGCGGTTTACATAGCATAGGTTAAAATTAGTCAAACATTTCCTCCCAGCAGTAGTATTGGTAGTATTTTATTATTCTTTATCATTCTTGTTTAGATGTTACGTATTTATTTACTTTAAATATTTATCGTTACGGCTATTCACATTTTTATTCTACACATATTTTTAATTTTGCTTTCTGTTTTTGACAGAGGTAAGATTTTACCAATCAAATATTTTACAGAAATCGATGAAAACTGCATCATTAACGGTGCATATATATTCGTTTCTTTTATGTCACTGCGTTGGTCAGTTTAAGGTATTATTAAATACATTTGTTAATGTAAAGATAAAGGGTATACTGACCATTCGATGCATACGTAATCGTCCAGACGCGCTTAATGCGTCCGAGTTACCGTACGGCAATAATTCAGCGGTACAAATGCAATTAGCGGGTTAGGTGATAACATACCGCCCCCTCGTTCATCAGGCCTTAATAAAACCTATTATAACACGGGCGGCCATTCATAAAAGATGAACAGTTTTAATCGCGAAATACGATTGGAATTTTAGCGGTCCGTTTCTCATTGACAAACTATTGTGTCTGCGGGATTTTGTTATGCTACTCGTGTGTCTGATTTGTTAAATGTCATTAAACTGTAATATGATTGTAAATGCTAAAAATAAACATTAGATTTTAGAGCTTATAGTAACATACATATCCGTTCTGTATTTGTTAATGTCATAGAATATTTTCAACAATTCCAAGCGTTTTAAGACGTTCCTGTCGCTTCTAATTTTTCTGGACGCGGCGCCTGCGGTTCATACCATTATCTCGTCAACGTCTTAAGGTCTATTACTAAGTCAACTAATGGAGGTGTCATGTTGCCAGTCGAATGACGTCGTTTTAGTTACTTGCCACACTAAAGCCAAAGCTTGTGGCGTAACCCCGTGAAGATATTTTTGAAATTTTCTAGTGAATTAAACATTGTTCACTCTCAGCAATGTATTGTGTGCGATAAGTTGACGTTTGAAAATATTCAATGAACACAGCGCTCGGCATCGGCTGGGGTGAGTTTTTGATCGTGCAAATACGTTAGATTGATGTAAGTATGTTTCGTCAGCGAGCACACACCTGGGCCTCTCTTCCTCTAAATAAATCACCCGCCCCAAATATTTTGCAAGTTGAATGTCCGCACTCAGTAACTTATGCTGCGTTTTTATCGCAATATCGTGAGTGCTGAACGAATACGTTGATCGATGCAGATATCCGTTCTTGTGTAGGCGATTCTTTGTTGATAATGCTCACTGTTGACTTAGTTTTTCGATGAATGTTATACCTTTAGAAACCATGTAAGTGTTAAAGACGATGTGTTATTAAAGTTTCTGCGAAAATCGTGTTTCAAATCATTATAAAGTCAGTTACGTATTTCAAAACAATGTTTGACTTTCCAACTCGTATAAGCTGATACGTGTCAAAACTTCTTCGTCCTTCTAAAACTTGATCCAAAGCCTGTGTTTTTCGTTATGTTGGTACAATACGTATGCATATATAATACCTATGTGTGTCCTGATATTTTCTCACTCTATGATTCGTCATCGCGATGACTAAACTATAGCACCAATAAATATTCAATTTGCACAGTGGAATCCTTTCATGGCATAAGGAAGAATTTTTAGAAATTCCCTCCCTCCGGGATTAATACCTAAGGAGTTCGTAGTTTGAAAATCTTCCAATTATGCAGTGAGCACTTATACACTGAAATAAAGATATGCGTGTTTCAACTTTTTTCGAATAGCAACCCTGAATAAAATAGGGGATGAAAGATAGCTTAAAAATCCACCAATGTTCAATATTAGTACATATTTAACTTTTTGTTCAGTATTAAAGTTAAGATCTTGCGAAATCGATGCTACAGGTATATATGTATGAGGTTTTTTCTAGTATCCGCGCGAGCGACAACTTGCTAAATAACAAATCAGAGTTTAATAATAATAGTATTATTTCAATCCTCTTAGATCATATTAAAAATGAGTATTACATTAATATAAAGATAAAACTATCTATTTATATACTATTTAATTACTTCTATGACTGTCTCCATCCAGTGCCTTTGGATGGAGCAGTCTGTTCTTTCATTCTTGAGACTGAATGGGTAAGAATTGTAAATGACGACCAACTGGACGTGCTTTTAAAGTACTCACCCAAAGGGACTCGAGGCACGTGTGTAAACAATCAATATGCTGATCTCGGTGCTCCCAGGCGCACCGCACGTATGTTTGTCTTCCAACAATGTCTCCTGAGTGTGTTATAGCTTATCCATTGCTATCGAGTTGAATAGACAACCCTCGATTTATCCAACGTCACAATATCTTATACTTGACTCAGCGAATAGTGATTAATAAATGAATGTTGATTTACCTAGCTTTTAATAAATTTTTTATTTAATAAAAGTAATAAACGAGCAGACAGCAGTAGAAAAGTGGCCGCTGCCGCCCGTGGACATCTGCAACCGACTCCTAACAGGGCTGTAGAAACTGTTACTGTGAATTCGGTTAGTATCAGGTGTTAATAAGAAGTAGTTGGTGAGTCGACCTTCGATCCACTCAACCTAGACGCCGAGTACATATACATTCAATTAAATCTATCAACTGTTCGAATACTATAACACAGGCATTTAATGACCTAATTAGGAATCAGTAAGCTGTGTCTGGAATTGCCTTATTATGATTGTTCTATTTAGCGTTAAATTTGAATATTAAATAAGGTTGTCATATTCATGGTTCATGTGTGTGTGTGTGTGTGTAAGCGTGCGTGCGCGCGTGTGTATGTGTGTGTGTTATTCCCTATTATTTTCTTATATTTTCCATACGCAAAGTATGTACGAGTATGTGGGCGCCATTTTTAAATCCGGCTGTAATTGAGAGTTATGTAAATTGGACCTTCTGGTTAACCGGTCGGATATGAAAGGCTTTTTAGGCTTTTACATCATAATTCCCGGTCGGCGGGCCCAGGCGGAAAACTATTTTCTCTTTTTGTTTACATGACGACAAACGAATGATAAATAAATAACTGGGGACAATTTCACACACGGCTGTCTGATCCCAAATTAGGCAATTTAATGCCTGTGTTATTTATCTTTCTTGCATAATACGAGTATAGCAGATAATATCTTAACCGCAAAGTAAGTAATAACAAATCGAGAAATTCAAAATCGCTGGCGCATTCCTTTGTTCATGTTTGCGTGACACACGGCATCGTTTCAACCGAAGCCAATAAAACACTGAATATTCTACTGACTACAACTCATTTATGACCAACTGCGTGTCAGTATCTGTAGTGGGGGCCTTCACGACGATATGTTCATTCAGTATAAGACTATAGGCACATCCATTAGAAGTTTGAAACTGTCTAAAAGTAATTGAAATAATAAACGTGGTTTAACAACTGTTATTTTTATATCATCACGCCGTCTCCCTAACCAGGTAGGCAGGGAGCATTCTTAATATCCCTATCCTTACAAACCAGAGGTGCTTCTACACTCATAGCTCTATACCGCGCGCCGATTTAGACTCATTTGGTCGAGACAGTAGTCTTGTTATAGTCACATATGATTATTAAAATTTATTTCACGCTTACCTTTAGCGGTCGCCTATTGGAAAACGAAGAGAATCTCGTCAAAATATTGGTACAGTATTACAGATATCTATATCTATACATATTATTAAACAAAGTCCCCAAAAACTGTATGTCTGTATGTGATCGATTTTCTCAAAATGTACCAAACGGATTTTTGTATGGTTGTTAAGAAACAGTGCAATTCTTCAGGAAGATTTAGGTACGTCCCGGTTTTATGTAAACTTTGTGACGTACTGATTTAGACGCGAGTGAAGCCGCACGCATAAACATTTATTTATTTATTTATTCATTAGGTTTGCTAACGATTGTTACATGAAAAACTTGTTATACAATATATGTATATTGTTACATAATTCCTTTCCGTCAGATAGAACCTAGCACTAAAGCCTGGGAAAATAATTTTGAGTATACTCATCCGAAGCGATCCATAATTCAGTTACATTATCACGAGTTTCCGAACCACTGACCGACGTGACCACATTCAGAAGATCCCCAACTCGTGCTCAATCCAGTCGGCGCTATCTATCCGGACAGTTCAAGTTACACTGGACGAGTCTATACCTTCCAACCATTTTAACAAGACCCTTCCATCTCGCTGTTCGTGTGGCGTACAAGGATTTTTTTCGTGTCGCAGAAATATCCCCTTAATCTCGTTTAAATGTTACATCATATTTATTTTACTTTTGCCTTTAATCAGACACAAACAGTTTCAATTTAATAGATATAGTAATGGTTAGAACTCTGGTGAGTCTTTGATACTAACATCTTGGTCTGTTTTCCCAACTTTGACAAAGGCCTCCTCCATTTAAACGGTATATAACGGTATAACAATGATATAAAACATATCAAATAACTGTATCTATTCATTCGACTGGTGATCGTCTAATTTGATAGAGACTGTAACTGAAATCGCAGATTCCCAGTTAGGACGAATATTCGAATGGTAAGTACTTTTTTTGCTCTTTGACACAAAAATATCTATATAAATTTTATATAGAACGTATGTACATTTGTTTATCAGTTGTCCGATCGCTCTGAGTAGTTTTATATCAAATGGCCGTGTGTGACGATGTACCCTAGATATTATTATGATTAGGTTTAGATATAAATCAGTATTGTTTGACTAAATCATCCGCGAGCCTTTTTACATAAACCTCATTTGACAATGTAAACGAACCTAAATAGAGCATTTTTATTGGTAGACAGAAATATTTTAATAACACCATAAATTGAAAACTTCATAGGCTCTATTACCTACGTATGAAATATACGTAACATATATCGAGTTCAAATATCTGAGAGGTCAACTTACAGTGGAGAATTTTGTTTATAGCTGTGATTGTGAATGACATACGAAATGAAGTGGAATTGATAGGTTATGGGGACGAAGCTGTCCATAGCAGTGGCCGTTTGAGTTAAAATTGAACCAGATTGTACCTACATGTTTATTACCACTGCGCGCTACGGTTGAAATACGTTTCTTTGTCTCGTTTCGGTATTTACTTTTACTATTATTTTCTTTTTTAGGTAAACATTATCAAGCCTTTTATGACTCTACTATTGGACACGGGCTTTTTTCTTATGGTCTTAAGCCTTAAGCCTTAGGGCCTTAGGATTAATGATGATCATATTCGTAAATATCGAAATATCTTCTTTGATACCGAATTAGTTGACTGGTCTTTTGACATTATTTCGTACAACGCGTCACCTCTTCAGTTAAAAAAGGGGTGAATAATTAGGCGTTGTTTAATAATGTATACACGAGTAATGTGCGTTTATATTTCCGCAGGACCGCGTGTGTTACATTAAAATTACATGTAATGGAGGATAAATCTCCCCAGCATCACCCACCCGGGTGTGCAGGGCAGGTGCGAGCATGTTGTTACTTCTTAACCCGGAAATTGAGCGACCTTCATTCAGGGGTACCGACCTTATTCACAGCAAGCGATAAATAAAACAATCGCTCGTTTGTGGCATATAATTCAATCGAAAATATGTTAGACTTAATACCCAAAAATTATTATTGATGTTTTATGTGATGTACACAAAGGTTAGGTCAAAAATACTTCTAATAAATAAATCTGCGTGCGTTAAGAAGTCCTTAGTCTCTGCCTACATGTATAGGAAATAGGCGTGACTTTATAAGTAATTATTTATGAAATATTCATAATGCAACAATAATCACATCGACACAATGACACAACCGGCTAAGTGCCTACTATCGCCTACAACACAGCTTGCATCATGAATAGTTACGCCTAATAGAGAATAATTTCTCAAACAAAATTAAACTCTTACACTATGGTTAGTAAGGTCAATTCTCTTTGTACAATGGACGTTGAAAAATGTAGAAACTGTCGGACAGACACCGCCCACGCAAATTGGCCAATTGACAGAGGCCTTGGTACAATCAGACGTCTTGTTCTGTCACAAGATAAGGTAATATAAATATTACAATCATTCCGTAATATGTTTATGATAATGTTATTAGTAGCACGTCTTATTAGGGGCAATCCTGCTTTACTTCTGATTTAACAAAGTTGAGTGCATTTTAAAAATAAATAACATTAATATTTAAACAACCTTTTAGTCCGCCGAATTGGTTTTAGAGTGACGTCATTTTAATTTTCGTATTCTTATCAGCAATCTCTTTTAATAGCCATATCATGGCGATTACAGAAAAATAATAGGTCCACAATGTCAAGGCGTCCGCCATATTGGATTTAGAATAGCGTCACTAAGCCAATCAAGCATCTGTATCTAAATCAAAACTTAGCAAAATCTCAACCCAATAGGTCGGGGTTAACTGGTTTCAAAATTAGTTGTAAGATTTGACCCGACAATGCAAGATACTAGGTACATACATACATGCATTGCAAGCTTGTAAAAATGAACTGTCGCTCGCATTTATACCTAAACGTAATAACAAAATTCCTAGTGTTTCACTTTGAAATGTCTCCAGTGTGTTTGCTCAACAGAAACTTAAATTGAATGTCGAAAGTCACTAGCCCGAGAACTATGTATGAAGTTCATTAACGACGGTTCCGATATCTGAAGTAAATTATTTAGAAAGTTATTAAACTTAATTACTTTTGCTTTCATTTAGTAATTACTGCTTGTTTTTGTGTCGATTTCCACATATTACTTGGTTCCTATAGTTCCTTCACATTTAAAAGTAAACATTTGTTTTATATTTCTTAATAAAATTCCTATATTTTTAAACTACATAGTAGTATCTACCGCTTCTCGGGCGTAAATAAGTCTTAATCGTATGGAATTTCGTTTAAAAAGTTAAACGTAACGTAACCTACTTGTTTAACGTTACTGGAATTGTAAGCAACATTTAAAGAAAAGTTTCAAACAAAATCTCACGTACACAGAATTATATTTAATTACTAAATATACATGTCTGTTGATATAGATACCTAATATAACTGTAAAATGTATAAGTACTGTAGTCCCATTAAACTATTTGTTTCAACTTTTCTACTTAGTGTGACTAGCTAAAGGTCATTGCCCCATAAATACATCGTGTATGCTATTTACATATCTCGTGTGTTACATGTCTGTTACATCACATGGAATGCTGTTAAAATAAATGTAACAGGAAATAAATGTAAATGCGGTTTTCTTCACACCGGTCCATTAATTTAATTAATACTGTTTTACACCGCCGCATGAACCATCCTGAAACGACCCGAACCTAGCTAGCGTGACTGGTTCGAGCTGAAATGAACCTTAACACAAACGCATAAGACTGACATGGCCTGAAGTCGTAACTTGGTTTTACCGGACAATGGTTGGCGGGTTTCGTTCGGCTGTGTAGTTTGCGTAGTTTGAAGCGTGTGGTGATTAGCGTGAAAAAAAAAATGTCGCCAAGTTTCGCAACATCTGCGACGCGGTGCGCGGGGCGGGGGTTTTTATTTTCCTAGCCCCATTTCCCGCTATGCACGGAATGTGAGAAGCTCCGATATTAAAGCCGGCACTGACGAGAGCGCCTGCGAACTTGGGAAAGGTTTCATTTTTCTAACAAACACTCTGGAACAGTGTAATAAAAATGTTACATTTCTGACATTTAATTTGTGTTACATGTCCATAGTTTTCCTTAAATCCTTCGTAGAATTATCTAGATGAATTGACTAGTTCTAGAACTTTAGTGATCTAAGGAACATGTATCTTACCACTCAATAGTTAGTTTTAAACTATATTAATACGAATAAAAGAAAAATATTATAAAAATAAACTATACAATCGTTAGACATATTAGCTAAAGTTATCGTAGAAAGTGACTCACTTTTAAAAAAATGTTTTAGCCCTCTTTGTCATTTCAATACGTTTAAATGCGACAAAACATACAATGTCTGAAACACCGCAAATAACAATTATCTTTCTCAATACATACATATGTGTACACGAATCCCTAACATCTAAAAGCAAATACTGAAAAAGGCGAACGTACGCAGATTAAACCTAAGCACATACTTAACATTGTGAACATTCCTTAAGTGCTTCAATACACTGTCTTCTTAGGGTGCTTACACAAGTGCTATACGTATCTTTCAATAAGACTTCAATCTTAAAACCAAGACTTACGCATAGATGATGTAGGTATAGGTACTTAATCGTGATGACGTTGCATAATATTGCTTTTATTTAGTGTAAAATCCATTATTATTAGGAGAAAAGCCTACTATCTTGTAGATAATGATAGGTTTACTTGCTAAATATACCAAAATGTGTTTCAGAGTTCAGTGAACCACAACGGTAGTTCGATAATTAGGTAAGTTTCTTCAATAGCTTAATTAGCTTCAATCTTAGACTTAAGAAAATAACGTGCGATTTTAAACGTCATTCGCTATGACGGCGAAAGAAAACAACGTGAGGAAACCGGCATACCTCAGATTTCTCCAGAATTTTCTCCAAGATGTGTGTAGTCATTCAACTTGCACCAGCGTGATAAACTATGGCCTTATACTTTATTATGCGACGAGACCAGAGTCCAACAGAGGAAAAGGAAAAGAATTTAAAAAAGAGCCTTAACAACTAATTATTAATTCTCCAAATAAGTAACAGTTAATGAATGGAAAAATTTAAATTTCTTTTATTAAATTTTTTCTGATTTTTTAGTTTCTTACAAATGCATGTAATTTGTAAACATCCTTAACTGTAACCAGACTAAAATCGCTCGCGAGGAATGTCTACAATGTACCGCAGCCCACGAAAGATGCATGCCATGGCCGAAAATTTAACTAAATTTACTAAGCAAATACTTACTAAGGCTGCACAAAGTTGCTCTCAAGAAAAAGTACTGTAGTATTGTACATAGAAGATCCGGTAGTAACTTACACTAGGAATTTGTAAAACTCGATTCAGCCGTGCCCTCACGAAAACGTATCAAGAAGACAAACAGTTTTGCATTGATAATGTAAGAGCCTCTTTCCTGTCACTCAGGAATGATTGATAGGGGGAAGGAATATATGATTTTCCTGCTATAACATACGAGTGGCACGCAGGCGAATGAAACCCGCGTGCGGGCAGGTATGCCAGTGACAGGTTAAAAGCCCTTAATATCCTGTAACAGCCCATTACTAACGCCCTTTCAATTGTCAGTTAATCTAGCTATGTATGCTAATGTGCAAACCATCAGTTAGGTATGAGTACATCAATAATTAATAATACATGTTTCGACAACTACGTATAATGCACGTTATGTGCTCGAGGCACCTTTGACTACTGATTAATATCAAATCAGCGGGCGCTAATTAATTTGTAACACGGAAATCACTCCGCATTACGGAATGCCGGTAAATTTGCAATTAAAGACTCGATCGGTGTATTAAAACATATTTCATTATACTAATTGTTTCAATTCGTCTAATTGTTATAGAGAGAATTATTCGAGAAAAGCAATTCGCTGAATTGTTGTTATAAGTATGTATTTTGTTGCGTGCAAATTAATGGTTTTAGTTACATTAAGTATAAGTTAACGTACGATTCGCCCTAAGAATTATAAAAAGAATAACAAAGTTTAATAATAATAAATACGCAAATGAGTGGAACAAACTGCTCCCGTCTGTGTTTCCCGAGAGTTACAGCTCAGGGCTTTTTAAAAGAAATAAAATAGTAATAATAAAATAAATAGTAAAGCAATAGTAGATAGTATAAAATTAAATTGTGAGACCGTTATGTTATTCAAACTTTGAATTGGTGTCACGGGATACCAGGTAGGAACGAAGTTCCTTCGGATAATATAAAAGCAACACATTAATAATTAGCAAAAAAAACGTAAAACAACATAAAACAACGTAAAACAACTTAGAACAACATAAAACAACGTAAAACAACAAAACAACGTAAAATAGTCCGCCATATTGGATTTCATGTGACGTTGTATTCGTTTTCGTGGTCTCCTCAGCAAGCTCTTTCATTTAATACCCATATTGTGCTGATGCAGAAAAAATAACAAGTCCGCCATCTTGCATAATTCGCCATATTGGAATTAGAATGTCGGTGTGTGATGATTTTTTAACGTGACGTGACGTAACATAACATAATATAACAACATATATATGTATAATGTAATGTAAATAAACTAAAACATAATTTTAGTTTGCTTGTGAATACGAATATATTCGCTGGCTTGTGAATACGAATTCCGTTACCCACTTCCGTTATATTTTAGTCTCATATTTTTCTCAGTTCGGTCCCCTATAAAATTCCGATCTCCGCCAAGCCTGTTGTAAGGAACTTCGTTCCAATAAAATATTGTCCACAACTGTGAATGTGTAGCGGTTAAACTATGTCTGTATGTATAATGTATGTATGTGTGTGTGGTTTAATGCGTAAAAAGAAACTCGCCAGGCCTCTGTCGGGTCCTTTATTGACCTTTGCTTTACACGTATCAATTATTTCGCCTACTCGCTCTCAAATTTGCATACCGCCACACGCGACCGCCTAGCCATTGTGTTGTACGGACGTTGAGGAGCTCCGTAACCGTAACCGAAACTATCGGATACATATCTGTACTAACTGTCCTATCTCGACCAAATAGGTCAGACATTGGCTGATGGGGGAGGCGAGAGCCTCCGAAACCGGCGTGTGCATGAAGAGAATGATGAATGTAGATGAAGCACGGCAGGTT
>DWGJ01003561.1:0-13114 GCA_018246895.1 Aspitha aspitha aspitha | reverse complement strand
AAACAAAGGTTCATACCAATTTTCAGCTTATTATCTTTCATTCCGAGGTGAAACCCCTAATTTGACTGGGCTAATAGTGAAAATCTTGAAATCTCAAAAAGTGCACATAGCAGGTTTTGGTTTGACAACGACGATATACTGGTCTGTCGCATTGTATAGGCATTGTCGAACTTTTAGGTAGGAACGTAAATAGTCGCATTATATTAATACGAATAATAGATACCTTCTGTTTCGATTTAATGGATTTCTAAAACCTCGCGAATAAGAAATTTATAGCACGAACATACAAAAATACACCCTGTGGTGTTTTTGATATTTAGTGGTAGGATTTTTACACCTTTTACTGCTTTCTGCCTACCCCGTTAGGGAACGGCGTGACGATGTATGTATGTATTTTTACCTCCAAAAACATTTAGATTTATGAATTCCCTTACAAAATGTCTTCGCAGATCTTCGGTGACCGTCTATTCGGCGCTTGGAGTTGGGTTATTCCAGTGTTTGTGGCGTTGTCTACGTTCGGCGGCGTCAACGGGGTGCTTTTCACGTCGGCAAGATTGTTTGCGACCGGCGCCCAGGAGGGCCACATGCCGGCGTTCTTCTCGCTCTTCCATATCGATAAACAAACGCCTATACCTTCACTCATATTTACTGTAAGTATTATGGAAATAGATTTTAATAATCGTTTAGAATGTTATAGATTAAATATTATATAAATCTTATATAATTATTATTGGTGTCACGGGACACCAGGTAGCAACGAAGTTCCTTCAGATAATATAGAAGCAACATAATTTGCCAAAAATAAATTAATGTTAAAAAGATTTTTTTTTTTATTATACGCTATTGGCTTGCTTGTGAATACGAATTCCGTTACCCACTTCCGTTATATATTAGTCTCATATTTTCGTTGGTTCGGTCCAAGCCTGCCGTAAGGAACTTCGTTCCAAAAATTGATAATTTTTGTGTCAACTACCTCATTATTGTGGTAGTTTGGGTTATCTATTGTCTCTAAATTGTAATTGCAGCTGTCATCTAAAAGTTGGGTAAATTTTCAATATTACAGTCAAAAGCTGCATCCTTACTTTTTTTTAATAAACCCATGTGTTTGTAAATAAGTATGGCTGCAATGCCTGCAACCCATCGATGGCTGGATGGATGGGTCTTCCTGTCATTGAGACAGGCAAAGAACATAGGTACACCTCCACGCATCTATAGCTCGGATTCGTGTTTTTTTTATAAACCCGTTATTTTCAGTGTTTCTTCTCCCTTCTAATGCTGGCTACGAGTAACGTGTACAAACTGATCAACTACTTCTCGCAGACCCTGTGGCTGTCAGTCGGAGTGTCTGTGGTCGGAATGCTCTGGCTGCGGCGCGTCAGGCCGGATATACCAAGGCCGATAAAAGTAAACCTAGCCATACCGTTCCTTTTCCTTATCGCAATTGGTTGTTTAGTCATCATTCCAGCCATTACTCAACCGATAGACACCGCCGTCGGCCTCGCAATCCTCCTCTCCGGTATTCCCGTATATTACCTCTGTGTTAGATGGGAAAGCAAACCTGCCAGCTACCACACCGTCTCCGCTTGTATCCTCAAATTCCTACAGAAACTGTGCTCCTGTATTTACGTAGACTCTGCTGAGAAATTATCCAGCTAAGTTTTATTGTAGCGCAAATTGTATGTATTGGACCAATGTTTATCACTTTGAGAGTTGAGAGTATTATTCAATTTTAAGAAATATATTATACATGCAGATTGTATGCTGTTTGATAACGTAGGTATGTGTTATATTCTCAACCGACTGCGTACATCCGGGCATAGCTTGATTGTACCTACCTATAAAAATAATTGACAATTTGTATATGTATATTTATGGATGTATTGCCATTTATATAATGTTAATTTATGCACGAGGAAAATGCATTAAATATCCTGTTTGTAATTGGAAGGCTGTAAGGGTGCGTTTCACCAGGGATGAGCGAGGATGCGTAGCGAGGAATGTGTTTGTTAAGAACCAATAAGATCCCTTCATTTACCTAGCCTCGCTTAGTACGCTTGCGTAGAGGAGCGAGGTTTCTCTCCTATTGGTTCTTAACTAACACTTTCCTCGCTAGGCATCCTCGCACATTGCTGGTGGAAACGCACCTTAATATTGGATTTCACATTCGCGACAAACAGTGTCATTCTTATATTGTTTTTTATGTTTCATCAATGCAAATATCTCATTTTAGTTATTCGAACAAATTTTATCTGGTTTAAATGAATTTTTATCAAATATGCTGCTTTTGACATCATTTTAAAGAAGTTTAGAAGAAGCGAAAGATATTTGTCTACATATACATTTCTAAACCAGTATTATTTTTATCTACTTATTTTTATTCTCTTAACGTTTGTATTGAACAGACTTACTAAACTTCCGTACGAGTACGAATGTACGAGTATTACATACCTAGGTATGTATACATAAATGCTTCTATTATTAAACCTTGTGATTATTAGGTTTAAACAGTTCAAAAGCTGGGTCAGAATAAACATAAAATAATACATATTATAAAAAGTAGACAATCGGGTATCTTTTGATATTTTATAAATAGAACTTGATATGATTGTAGAAAACAATAACTAATTTACTTAGTGACAGCCGGCCCTTCGTAATATTAAAAATGAATATTGAATATAGTGTTACCATATTTGTTGTTATTAGCAGTCGTAACTACCATAAGTTTAAGTAAAATATTGATTACCTAAATATATTGATTAAGTTATATAGTGATGTACCTACAACCCAATAATAATTTAGTTAATAATAATGAATAAATTTGTATCATTCCTAATTTAGTATGCGATATGCTCTCTGTAACGTGAATTTTAATATCACATTATTGCATAAGTTGTATCATATACATACATGACTTCTTAACGGCTTATTAATGTACTATTTATTATAATAATTTATTACTTTACTTAATATTAGTTTAATTTTTTAATAAGTCGGTTCGCGAACCTGACAATATTTACATATTTGTAACATTGACATGAAGGTTAGTTTGAGTTTATGAGATTGACACATTCCTTGTTCATGTTCATCTATAGATAACATAACACAAAATCGTGCTGTCAAGTTGACGTCGACTGATAAAGTATATTTATACTAATGTTAGTTAAATGTATACTTCTTTGATATTTTACGAAGTTGCTGTATAATTTTATTATTGCTTAATAAAATAATGTATGAAAAATAGGTCTGGAACGTGGCAACGCCTGTCGGATAAGTTGGAAAATGTTACAAATTACATATTATGGGCCAATTTTATAATATACCTTTTTTAGTACTTTAACTTGAATCTGTAATGATTCCGAATTTAAGAAATTAATTTTAGGTGGGGATTTGACTACTTTGGAGAAAAAATAATCTCATCTAATTTTTTCTATTGTCATTATTTGCTATTAGTTGTGTAGTTGCTATTATTTGCTATTAGTTGTGTAACTATGCGGTATTCGCAGACGGATACGTAGATTGAGATTTCACGACAAATATATGTAATACAAAAATATATAAATGGCGGCTTATTCGTGAGATTAATGGACCTATTGTAGCAATCTATTAGGTATTATTTGAAAATGAAACGAAATTGTGCTTAGATGTTTATTAATACATACTATATAAACAAATTATCGAAATAAATTTATTGCAATTGAAACATCAATGCGTTTTATTTTATTGGTTCTATTGTTGTATTACACCTAAATAGAAATAGCATAAAATTATTTACCGGTACGGTATTTACGGTAGCTGGGTAGCTAGGCTACGATATATTATCTAGATCATTTAATTATAAAAAAGTAAATCATTTAATGAAAATCCTTTTTGAAAGACCTTATATTACTTATAACGATATGTTCGGAATTTGAAATTCATAAAATCATTTGCAAGTCATACTTGCGGTACCTATCTTTCTTTATATATAAAGAAATCCCGTGTCATATCTATTGTTTTGTCCAACTTGAAAGACAGGATGGTTTTTATCTCGATTAATGATTTTTTAATAATCAATAATTATATTTTTTTTATTGGAAAGTCAATGTTTTCTTTATAGGACTACGTTTAGTCGGACAAACACCGTGCTACTAAAGTTTTACATATATAAGTTTAAGTGATAATAACATTGTTTTAATTGAACCACGGCAACGCGTGGTCGGGTCTACTAGTGTTATTATAAAACAAAGTTACTTATTATGTAAATGTCAATCGTGAACGCTTCAAACTTCGGATGAAAAGAGATATTTAAGATTTCATCAGCAATGAAATATTTTAAATTTTTAACATCAATTAGAAGAATTCAGGCTGTGCGAAGTTTTCAAATATATTCACCGAAATGTGGCGATAGATGGTATCCAGATACAACATATCTCAAACAGTTTGGGGGCGTAGTCATGTTTCCCACAGATGCTACAGATAAATATTATAAATTGATATACAACTCGACTCTCAGACCAGTAGAACGAAAACTGAAACATATGTGGATAAATTTTGGCCCGCAACATCCTGCCGCTCATGGTGTCTTAAGGCTCATATTAGAATTAGACGGTGAGACGGTTTTGAGAGCTGATCCTCACATCGGTTTTCTGCATAGAGCCACAGAAAAACTAATGGAAAACAAACATTATAATCAAAGTCTTCCATTTATGGATCGCCTAGATTACGTATCGACAATTTCAAACGAGCAAGGCTTTGTTATAGCTGTGGAGAAATTGCTTAACATCGAGGTTCCGCCAAGAGCCAAGGCTATTCGTGTGCTTTGTTGCGAACTTTGTCGAATAGCAAACCATCTCTTGAATATTTCCGGCACCATCTTAGATGCTGGAGGGATAACTCCCTTCTTTTGGATGTGCGAAGAACGCGAAAAGATTTACGAGTTATTCGAAAGAGTTTCGGGAGCTCGCGTTCATTGTGCATACTTGGAGCCAGGTGGTGTGTCGCAGGATATTCCTATAGGTTTTCTTGATGATGTGTATGAATTTTGCAACAAATTAGGAGAACGGTGTGATGAAACCGAGGACCTTTGTACCGGGAACAGATTGTATTACGCAAGGACTGCCGGCATCGGTGCAATAAGTGCGCATGAAGCTCTGTCCCTAGGCTTCACGGGACCTATGTTACGATGCACGGGTGTTAAGTGGGATATAAGAATTTCGCATCCCTATGATGGTTATGATTTATATGACTTTGACGTTCCAGTTGGAACTTTCGGAGACAGTTACGATCGTCACTTATTACGTTTGGAAGAACTTCGCCAATCCATAAGAATCATTAATCAGGTTATAGACACAATGCCAGAAGGCGAGGTTAAAACAGATGATTCAAAAATATCAATGCCTTCAAGATTCGAAATGAAAACCTCAATGGAAGCTTTAATTCATCATTTTAAATTATGTACCGAAGGCTACGTAGTTCCCCCAGGATCCACCTACACAGCTGTTGAATGCCCCAAAGGTGAATTAGGAGTATACATGGTAGCAGATGGAACGTCAAAACCGTATAGAGTTTTTCTACGGCCCTGTTCTTACACGCACTTGGCTGGATTAGCAGTTATGGGAAAACAACTAATGCTAGCGGATATATCTATTTTGATTGCTACTATTGATATAGTTTTTGGTGATATTGATCGTTGATTTATTATTTTAATAAAATATATATTAGAAACATGATTCTATGAGAAGGTATGAGAACTATTTTTAAAGCGTTTGACGTTGCGTCACCGTGTGTTAAGTTCTAAGAACGGCAGCGAACGCGCGATAACCCTTATTTAGAATAAATATTAGTAAGATCCATTTCATCCGTCCCCGTTTTTACGAGTAGATAGTTGCATACGGGATTTAATTTTGTTCGCACTACAGGTTTTTTAGTTTGATATGCGAGTCATTACGCGCGCAAATTGAATTTAGATTGTTACTAATTTAGTCGCTTCGTCGCCACGCTGCCTGTTAGCCTTGACTCTAAAGTGTCAAATTAATTTTTTGAGGTAATTGTCTATTCAAGATTTATTAAATTCTCCAATAGTTAGAATGTATTATCTATTATGATTGTATGCAAAATTGTAATCAAACTTTAAGAATTGGATGGATTTAATGTGTCCGTATTCTTTATGTATTTTTTTATAACGGTACCACAATTAGTGTTTATGATAACGTTGTTTACGTCCATTTTCTTGCTTTAAGTGTAACTAGACTGGGAAAACTTTACTAACACGGGATTTTTATATATACATATAAGAGATGGATGTAGATCAGAGTAAATATTTAAATGTAGCCTTAAAATGGTTTTTGCACGACTAATGATAATGATCCTAATGCATATATAGCCGACTGCTATTACCTTACTCATCTTGTAATTTATATAAAAGTTATTTAATGTACATAAATAAAAATATGGTTGCTTGAAATAATAAATCTGAAATCCACAACTTGGTAAAAAAAACTTTTAACGTATGTCACTTGTAATCTGTCAATTGAACGTCATGTCCTAGTCAAGTAATATAAAATAATATTATTCCATTAGTACTATACAATATATTCTCTATGTATTATTCAAACATCAAATTACGTATTTATTAAGGTATCATTGTTGGGTATTGTACATCTGCTTAATTAGGGAAATTAGACACTAAAAGAATTATGGTGTTTCTTAAGATCGTGTCTTTTCGGACTGTGGAGGAGGAAGACAGCGAAAAAAAGTATGTCTCTTATATGTTGCAAGCTCGCCGAGTCCGCAATGAATTTAATACAGTTTTTGATGCGGATCCTGCCGCAATAGAACGACGGTACACCCATTTTCTGGATCTCTACAACGGTTTAAAAAAAGAACATCCAACATTGATGAAAAATGTATCTTTTCCACGAAAGGTATGATGATAGATTATGTAAATATATCTTTGTTATGGGAGATTTCGTATAATTCTCTTTGTGTTCACGTTTTTACCCGACTGTAAGGAGAGGTAATGTTTTTCGCGCGTATTTCTTCAGTATTTTAAACAATGAAAGAACATGCTCTACTTATAGTTCTATCTGTAATAATTATAACATTGCTTGTCTATCTGTAATAATTAAAACATAATCACTTATCATGTATTGCTTGGAGGAGGCAACATTTAATTACTGTGGAGGTCCAAAAGCGGGCATTTCTCTCACTTCCGTAGGAGTATCATGTAATATTGTAATGGACATTTTTTTTAAATGTCCCTTCTATGCTATTGATATTTAGTGGAGGTATAGCTTATCTATTTGATCACTAGACAATCTTGGATTATCTGTTTTTAATCAAGTTTTAAGCCAAGCCTCAACATAAAATATATTGTGTTGTATATTATAACAATAAATTACTTACTTTATTTGTAGTGTAGACCAAAAATTACCTATCCTATTAATCATACCCATCTTATTGTTATAAATTATAATATCAACTTTTTGTTTTGATTTACACTTTGGAGAAAGAAAGATGAATGTATGTAGGTATGTGTATCGTATTATGAACTTTGTTTTCTTCAGATTGTTATGGGCAACTTTGAACCAAGTTTAATATCCACAAGATGCATTGCTTTTGATTCTTTGCTAACTTTGGTTAATAAAGAGCCCTGTCTCCGTGATGCACCAGCAGCAATTTCCTTTTTTCAAGATGTAGAGTTAAGGGAAGCAAGAAGACTCATTGAAATTGGCAAATTTGACCAGGCACTTTCAGTGCTGGAAACAAGTTTTAAATTATTAAACAAGGTAATGTGCTATATTTATATTTTAAAACACAAAGTCCATAAATACATTTCTGTGAATTAAACCGATAATACCATATTAAGTGTTGTTCTATGTACAATTGAAGAAGTATTTTCTGATTTCTATGAGCAACTGTCGATGTGTCGCCACATTTGTGTTATGGCATTTATGTTAAAGCAAATATTAACCATCATGTGCAATTGCCATGAAGATAAACAATAGCAATTTTATTAAAATTTTACTGTTGACATTCCTTTCCAACGGTGAATACCTTTACTTAAGTTACATTAAACAAAACCTGATGAAGAACTTTCAGTTTAGTATAATAGTTTATAACTGTCATTACAGGTGTACACAGAGAGGTCACGGGTGGTACTGAGTGCACTGTGCCGGATTGTAGCTTGTGCAGGGTGCAGCGGCAGTGACCTAGCCGGGCCTGTGGAGTGCTGGGCGCAGCTGGCTCTGAGGCGCTATGAAACAGTCAGTGATACTGACTTGTTAGTTATCTACATACCACTGTTACATGCTTGTATATCAATTTGGTGAGTATCACATATTATTTGTTTATTAATTGATTAGCAAAAACTTGAACTATTAAAATTAGTGTTAACTTCTTATAATATATTTAGCTTCCCTAAGAGAAGCACTGTTAACACTGGCATTTTTGTGACATTTAAGTGAACAACCTGAGCTACTTTACTGGTTTGGGATATATATTGGGATTCATAATAATTCAGAATCATATTTGGTGTATTCTAAATTAGTTTATTTTCACATACAAATGTACATATTTTTCTATATGACCTCTTCATTATGAGTTATCAAATTATAGGTTACTGATAAATTATATTAATAATTATAATTTAATTATATGCAGGGAGACCCTTGGACGGGACAAGTCAAAATTGGTTGATGAATTGAATAGACTGCGCAAGCAAGGTGTGAATGTGGACTCTGTGCCCAGGTTAATGGAAGCAGTTGATAATTTGAATACTCAAATGTAAGAGACTTTAATGTTAAAACAAATTTGTCCCTCAGTACAAGTTAATTGCATATTAGGGGCATTACTTGAAATGAATTTCATATGTGAAATAATTAGTATTATTGTGATACATTTTCTTTTTGCAAAGTGTCCCAGATATATACGTCAATCAAATAAATGAAATTTAACCCTCTTAGATTTATATGAATAAATATGGTGATGTCATAGTGGTTAGCTGCGTCATGCCGTTAGTTATAGATCAAATTGGTTTACTAGAGGCAAACACGTGATCCACGTGATATTTGCTAGTTCTGAATCATATTTAGTTAAAGTCGCATAGATCAGTGACTAACAATTTGTTTGCATCTTTGTTGAAACTGTGAAGGCCGAGTGAAATATTGTGATAGGAAAATAATAGATAAATCATTATTATTCATTGCATATGTACATTTACATACATGGTTCTGTTTGTGTTTGTCATGTTGGTATATTTGTTTTATATTTCCCTGCCCTATACAATATGATGCATTTAATGGTGATTATTATGAAAATGTATTATCACATTTAATGGTTACTAATGACCTAATGGACCTTTGCTAAAAAGTTTTTACATTATGGCCTTTTTAATAGCCTTTATCTGTGTGATTTTAAAACAGACTATATAAGTATTTATAGATTAGGAGTAATTATTCAACAGTAAACAGCATATTAGATACTTACACAATATATGTGTCAAGAGTATAATGTAATATAGATAAAATTTGAATTATCACACCAGTAGAAACATTGGTCATATTACTGCTGCTGATAATGATATAATATTAACCTATATATTCCTAATTGATACCAAATAAAGTGTATAAAACAATATGTTACAGTTTAGTCAATTGGTATGATATTAGCTATTAGTAAGTATACAACATTTGATAGTGAACTATTAAAATCATGTACTATATAGTATTTAGTAATTTTAATAACAATTAAGACAGTTCATTTGTCATGTAGTCTCGTAAAACAGTGTATCTCATTAGATAGTAGTTAAAGAGCTTTTACATATTGGATGATGTAGTTTTTGATTTTATTTTTAATATAGTAACATTTACAGCTGATAATAGATTTTAGTACTAAAAGAATGCAACAGCTTCAATGATACGGAAAAACTATAACTATACTTCAATGAAAACGGCACGTAGCTTTATTTCATAAATAAAACCTTTTAGTAGATTACCTTGTCTGCATTGAGTTGCAACTAATTTTTAGGAGATTTTAAGCAGTCCAGCATTGCAGGTTTCTAAGGACAGTGATATTTGGCACTCGGTGCTTTCAGCCTACCCTGTCAGTATGGTATGGCTTGATGGTATAATAAGAATTATTTAAAGATTTCCTGTAACAAATTGGTTTTTAGGACTTCACCATGTTACATTTTATGTTTTGATAAACTTTATTTTGTGATATTAATATTGTTATATTGCCAAAAAGTACTCTACAAAATGCTATATTTATTTTTTAATTGTCATCGGGCTTGTATACTGATTTAAACCGCCTATTCTAATTCTGGCAACTATTTCAAAATGTAAGAAATAAGAATGTAAAAACCATGATGTTTTGAATTATATAAGATGAAAATTCTATACTATATACATTTTGAATATTTAAACCTCATTTAATAATAATGATGTTAATTCCTTTCTGATTTAGTAATTGATTAGGAATTGGTTAACAATATTACATAATAAATGTATTGGTTAGTTCAAGTTATCTTATCTGAAACGAGTTATCTAACGAACTAACGAACTAACGAGGCTATCCTACGTCAAGTCGGGGATATGCTTAACGCTCGCCTGGCCGGCCTAGAGGACCGATTGCTGCCAGAGAAGCGGCTACGACCGCCTCTGGCAGCGGACCGGAGAAGAGAAGCCGAGGGCACCTCGGCTGCCAAACCGACTTCGTACGCGGAGGCGGCGGGCGGCCGAGGCAAGGGAAACCCGCCCAAAGCCCAAAAGAACAAGAGGAGGGTAGTGGAGCGCAGCCGGGCGGAAGAAAGTCGCCCGGCGCGGGAAACAGCGCCCAATAGGTGGGAAAAGGTGGTGAAGAAAAAGAAAAAGAAAAAGAAGAAGGCTGGACGGAAACAGACGAAGTCGGGGCAACCCGCCAACAAGGGTCCCCGCAAACTCCGTCCGCCCCGCACGGCTGCCGTCGTGCTCACGTTGGTACCCGGGGCGGAGGAACACGGAGTCACCTACGGGAAAGTGATCGCCGAGGCCAGGCGAAATATAGACATCGCCGGCCTCGGCATCCCAGGGGTGAGGTGTAGGACGGCGGCCACGGGGGCCCGGATCCTTGAACTGCCCGGCAGCGCCAGTGAGGAGAAGGCCGACTCTCTCGCCGCCAAAATAAAAGAAGTGGTGGGAGAAAGTTACGTCCGGATCACCAGGCCCGTCAAGAGCGCGGAGATGCGCATAACGGGCCTGGATGATTCGGTCGTTCCGGAGGACCTGGTGGCTGCCGTGGCCAAGGCGGGCGGCTGCGCCGAGGACCAGGTCAGGGCGGGCCAAGTGTCCCGGAACGCCCGCGGCCTCGGAACGAGCCTGGTACGCGCTCCCGTGGCGGCCGTAAAAAAGGTGGCGGAGGGCGGCAGACTTCTCGTGGGCTGGGTGTCCGCGCAAGTGAGGCTGCTGGACGCCCGGCCCATGCGCTGCTTCCGGTGTCTGGAGCTGGGCCATGTGGGCTCCAACTGTCAGAGTGCAGTTGACCGCAGCGGGATGTGTTACCGCTGCGGTCAGGAGGGCCACAGGGCCCGGGATTGCGGCGCGGCGCCGAACTGCTGCGTCTGTGCAGCGGCAGGGAGGCCCGCAGGACACCGGACGGGTGGCCCGGCGTGCCGCCCTCCGCCCAAAAAGAAGACAGGACGAAAGGTTGGCGATGGCCCCAGGGCCCCCTCGCACCCCGTCCCCCCCAAAGACAACGGCAAAACAGCCCGGGATAAGGAGGTTCCGATGGCTGAGGGTTAGTTATGGCCCTCAGCTTTCTGCAAGCCAACCTGAACCGCTCCGTCAGGGCCCAGGACTTACTGTTCCAGGCCATGGCGGAGCGGTCGATCGGTATAGCGATCGTATCGGAACCCCACTTCGTCCCGGACAGGGACGATTGGGTTAAGGACGACGAGGGGCTGGCGGCCCTGGTCACCAGAGCGGGCGCGGGAGCCCCGGCATTCCGGAGCCCGACCCGTGGGAGAGGATTTTGTTCCGCCCTCGTGGAGGACATCCTCTTGGTGGGCGCCTACTTCTCGCCCAACCGCAGCCTGGTCGACTTCGAGCAGTTTTTGACGGAGCTCGGGGGCCATATTGGCCGAAGTCGATCGGGCCGAGTGCTCGTGGCCGGGGACTTCAACGCCAAGTCGACGGCGTGGGGTTCCCCGGCGACGGATGCACGCGGTAGGGAATTGGAGGAGTGGGCGGTGCTCACGGGTCTGGTCGTGATCAACCGGGGAAGGATAGACACGTGCGTGCGGCAACAGGGCGGCTCTATTGTGGACATCACGTTCGCCAGCGCCGCCCTGGCAAGCCGTGTCTGGGGCTGGGAGGTTCTGGAGGAGGTGGAGACCCTGTCCGATCACCGGTACATCCGGTTCGGGGTCTCCGCCCAGACCACCGGTCCTGCCGGCCCTCGTCGGTCCCCGGGTGACTGCGGGCCTCGCTGGGTGCTCTCGCGCCTGGATAGAGATGCGCTGGTGGACGCCGCTCAGGTAGACGCCTGGGCGACGGACTCGCGGCCAATTGAAGGAGCAGAAGAGGAGGCGGAGAGGCTCGGCGGGGCAATGGTGTCCATATGTGACGCCGGAATGCCCCGCGCAGGCCGTAGACCTCCCCGAGTCGCGGTGTACTGGTGGTCCGCGGAAATCGCGCAGCTGCGTGCAGCGTGCGTGGCCGCGAGACGCCAGTACACCCGACAGCGGAGGAGGAGAGCGCTGCCTCGGAACGAGGAGCTTGAGCGTTCCCTGTACGCACTGTACAGGGTCGCCGTGGGGGAACTGAGGCTGGCCATCGGGGTGTCTAAAGACCAAGCCAGAGGCCAAACGCTGGAGGGCCTTAACAGCGATCCGTGGGGGAGGCCATACAAAATGGCGCGGAGCAAACTCCGCCCATACGCCCCCCCGCTGACGCAGACCCTCCAGCCGCAGCTGGTCGCCTCGGTGGTCGGGGAGCTGTTCCCCCACAGACTGGAGGACACGTCTCCGGGTTTGGCCCTGTACACCGACCCGGAGACGGAAGAAAGCTCCGCCCCGCCGGTCGGCGAGGCGGAACTCGAAGCCGTCACGTTCCGGTTGCGGGGGAAGAAAACCGCGCCGGGACCTGACGGCATTCCTGCG
>DWGJ01003560.1:0-13115 GCA_018246895.1 Aspitha aspitha aspitha | reverse complement strand
ATATTTTTATTACGCCCAGACACAGAATAAACAAATGTGCTCATCACACAAATGTCTGTCCTGGGTGGGAATCGAACCGACGACCTCCGGTTTTACAGTCAGGGTCTCTAACCACTCGACCAAGAGGCCAGTCAATGTCTTATAGTTGCGTATTAATATGCATACGAACGCGTAACATATAGACATATAGACGTGTGCGTGACCGGATCGATGTCCAACACTCACTTTCTCTGCAACTTGCACAGCAGAGCGGCGACGTTCTCGCAGTTGCGCTTGGTGGGGCAGAACACGAGACACGAGCCGGCCGGCACCACCTCCGCCACCAGCCCGCCCAGAAAGTCGGGGTCCAGACTCAGCGCCGCCGCTGAGTACTGCGAAACCATTCGACTCTGATTTAAAAAAAAACATTCGCTAATCTGCACTTATAATAAAACTGTAGATGAGTTCACTTCTGTACATTGGATTGAAATGAAAAAAATAGCCCTAGAGGTCTTCGTACAAGTGACACAAGCGAGAAAACTTTATTTTCAATTTATTGTCTGTCTGTCTGTTGTCCGGCTTTCGCGCAAAAACTACTGGATAGATTTTGATGATACTCTTTTGTTACATAGCTATTAGTCCTCGGCAACAGATAGGCTATAATTTACGGTACGGTACGGTACGAAGTTCGCCGGGGCCATACATACATACAAATCGTCACTCCAGGTCCCTAACGGGGTAGGCGGAAGCAGCGAGTTTCGCCGGGCCCACTAGCGGTAAATAATGTAGGTGTGCAAACTTGCATCGTACGCCAGCTGGCGCTCGGGCACGATGTGGACGCCGCGCGGGCCGGGCACGATGCGGTGCAGCGTGGCGCCCAGCTTCACGTACTCGGTGAGCTCCACGGGCCGGAAGTCCCGCTGGAACACCGCCGCGCGCAGGTACGCCGCCACCTCGGGCAGGTTGCTGATGGTTGCGCTCATGCCCACTATTTGGACGCTCTCTGTAATGGATTTTAGTTGATGGTTGCGCTCATGCCCACTATTTGGACGCCCTCTGTAATGGATTTTAGCTGATGGTAGCGCACGTGCCCACTATTTGGACGCCCTCTGTTATGGATTTCTTTACTAACTATTGCTGTCTCAATAGTATCTCTATACATACAGACTGTGCGACTGACATTCCTCATTTCTGTATACATACACAACAGTCTCAAAAACTATGAATTCCCCATCAGCCAGTATTTGATCTGATAAGTCAGAAAAGGTTATGGTCTCCTGTGGCAACTGCATCCATCAATTAGCACTGTATATCAATGTAGTCATTTTCTATCACAAATTCATTTCAAATCTAAGTAAAATAATACTGACGTTTTAATAATATACTTGTGCTTTTTTTAATTAGACAGTTAATAATTTTTGGAAATACAAAACCTGACAGAGGTAGAAATACCGCCCGGTACCTTTAATATGGTATCACCGTCATCTTTTTACCACATTAAAAGGAATTCACAACTGACAATGAGTGTGAACTTAAGTCCGCATGTCTAGGAAAAAATTTAATACAACTCGAGGTTGATACTTACTGTTTGCAAAAATGACAGTTGTCAGTAATGTTTCGAGGGTAGCACCACGGCCAGGCTCCCCTATTAAGTGAAACTCGTCCACCTTGGGGGAATAATAAGTGAATTGTAAAAAATATACTACTAATAGACCTATGGCTTAAAGAATCTTAATTGTCTAAAAAAATAGTAAACTCTACATTGCGATTTATAGCTTAATTGGATGTTTTCTTATAAATATGTATTTGTAATGTAATAATTTATAATGAGATATCGGCTTCATGAAGCTCTTGCATTGCATTAGTGTATTTATTCCAGAAATGTTGCTAGCGAACTTGGTATGTTACCACAACAAGTCCAATCTCGTGCAGTCTGTCCAACTCAATCAAACTCCTTATCAAAGCCAGCCCCTTCTCGATAGTGGCTATGTAAATACTATTCTTCTTCCGTCTCTTCTTCGGTGGTATCTCTCCTTTCCCACCCGCGTATTCTTCTAATAAAAACTCCAGCTGTAGAGCAAACGGCGAGAGAGCCCAGATCTGAAATAACGTAACTATATTTTAATGTTTACATACTTGATTGCCTATATTCATAGTTGTCTAAACCTACCTTCTCCTGGACAATAGCAACATAGGGCAATATAAACAGGGCATTCTTCTTCCTGTTGAGAACTTCGCGTAGCATGAGCACCTCTGCCACCAGGGTCTTGCCACCACTGGTGGGGAGAGCATAGAGCAGGTTACGCCTCTCTCTAATCGCATCCAAGTTGAGACATTCTTCTTGCCAATCTGCAGATAAATATAATTTCAAAGCTTTGATTGAAATCATAAACTTCGACTTAGCAGTACAGAAATAACCACTAAACGATTCCACCACTACATAGGATCACTATATCCACATGAATGTAAGGTGTCTAGCGGTCACTACAGCAGTATAGTATGTGGTATACTCACCATAAAACTTCTCAATATTTCTATAAGCTTTAAACAAATCTTTGGTCTTTAACGGCAAACCATAGAAACTATTACTATTAACGGGTAATACTGTGTTTGATTTAACTGGATTGTCTTGTTCGGGGACCTTCTTGTGTTCTTCCAAAACAACACCAGTCTGAATGTCTAGTAAAAAGGAATCTTTGGTTGTGTCGAATAAACTCTCCTGTTGTTTGTTGTTGGGATTGCATACAATCGATTGATTAACGACATCGAAACTTTCTTTCACTTCTTGTATCAGCTTGTCCGTGGGCGAGCGTCTATGAGTCAATTCGAGTTCCAATTGCGATTGAAACATTTCTTCAGAGATTTCATTTTCTGCTAAAATGTCCAAAGGTACAACTCGTTCACAAACATTGTCCTCGGACATTAGCGTTCGCCAATTCTGAACGTCGTCGCAGTCCGCAATACCCGGAGAACATGGAATATCACTAGCAACAGAATTGTGACCAGAGTCATGTATATATTCTATTTGATTGCACGGCAAAGCCGGCGAGTCACATCTTTCCGGAGTTCTCAACAACGAAGAAGTAATTTCCGGACTATTCGGAGTACTATTTATTTTGAAACTGTTCCTCCAGCCGTTGTGTTTTCGTATTACTCTTCCAGTCCCAAGACGTTTTCGTTTCGGCGTCAAAAAACTGTTTTCAGTAAAATTATTTTGCGAATTCATATTAAATTTATTTTCAGTACATTATAGAAATAGTAACACATAAATTAGATCTCATTGTGGTATATTAAAATATTTAATATAGTAAATAATAGGATATGTAAAAAATAGCGGCAAAACTTTTAATTTCAAACTTTACTTTATTGACATTGATTGAGTCATTGACAATTGACAAACTGTCATGTAAATAAATGTCGAATGGTTTGGTTTTGTTTTTTCAATTCGTATTCTGCCATTATATCAAGGAATATAAATTAAAGTCTGCAATTATGGTAAGATTACTGTTACGCTATAAATATATACGTCAATGTTTATACTATTCATAATGGCAAAAATCTATTGCCTCTATAATATTACCATACAAGAAAATTTTAATAAGCCAAAGCGAAGAATGACTTCATGTTCACCCTGAACTGAACAAGGTGGAATATAGTGAGCGAGCCAATGGAGCGTAAACATTCAGACTAATATTTGTTATTTCTTATGATATTGTGAAGCTGATACGGTTGGTCTAGCTTATTTTCGAAAGAACGCCAGAAGATAAAAGCATGTATGAGAAGAAAAGATTGTTTCCTTATGGTCTTTTATACAAGGCCAATTCCTTGTTAGGAACGGTCGGGAATTTACAGAACAAGTCAAAATTAACCTAGAACCTTACTAAACCTCGACATAAATATTACATCCACAGTAATACAGTAGGTAGCAGAAACGTAACCGACTATGCATAAATGGCACATGAGCACGTAGCCTATTTTCAGTTTATCTACTTCAAAGGCATTCGAGAAAGGGAATTAAAAACTTCTGTTCTAAAAGTATTGTGTTGTAATTGTTGAATTATTGAGCAATATATGGGCCGATGTTGAATGACCGATTTTCCATTTACAAACGTACGACTATTACTGAATAGGATTTAAGTCCTATACAATATAGATCGGTAAGCTGTTACTGGAGAGACACGTCTGTGATCTAGGTTTAGCTTACTACCAGACAAAGCCTATAAATGGGATTCTTCGGCTTCACCGGTGAAATCATAAGAATGTTCTCTGCAGTGATGGATACTAGTGTCGATAACCATCTAGAATGTACCGTTTTACAGAATATATTGACATACACATACATAATAAATTAGCGGATATCTTATATACATTTCAGGATTCTGCCCATCATGAATATTTATTAAATACATTTAGACCGTTGAATTTAAAGGATAGGAGGAAAAATGGAACGAGTTACAAATTGCCACTAGTTCTTAAAAATAATTGATGAGTAATATGACACAAGCTTTGAGGACCTCGTTATTTCCAGCAAGATACAAAAAGCTGTCACGTACGTAACGTTGACGAGAGTGGCACAGCTACCTCTTATTTCATTATTGACGAGTATCTGTTCTACGGTTACCTACATATGCAAAAAGCAAATAATACAGCAGTGAATCCGGAATGCATTACACAAAAGGAAAGACAAGACGGTCATATAGTAATATGGCAATTAGCCAGCATTACCGCGACCTGAGGCAGCGAAGAGTCCACCTCGCCGATCTGAACTAATATCTGCATTACGCGCCTAGGTTCCGAGGAGTTACAGAAGAGAGGTAGACGTCATGTAGTCATACATCGTGGCTGTACAACGTTCCTATTTGTATGTGGTATAGTACTGACTTCTGAATATGTTTGAAGCGTCATTAAGTACTAATATCGTGGGATAAGGTCCGCAGCCACGCCCTTCGCGTCCTAGCACGTCCGGTACGAGCGCGCCGCTCGTAGAAACCGGAGCTGGCTGCGATCGGCTCAAAAATGACCGCGGCTAAATATAACGCGGGGGGCGCGGGAGGCCGGCGGCGGCCGCGGCGCAGCGCCGCCGGTCAGAGCCGCCCCGGTCGCCGCGGACTCCACATTCCAACGTCGCTGTGCTGCCGGTTGAAGAAGCAGTGCCGCAGTGCCGAAGTGACAGAGTGACCGTCTTCGACCCGTGCGACGTAAGTGCCGCGGCGTGTTGTGCAGTGCGTGACCGTTGTACGGTGTGTGGTGTGGGAGAGGCGAGTGCGTTCGGAGACCGGAGAGAAAAGCACGGTTCGGAACATGAGTCGTTCCGGCCGTATGGACTGTTGTGAGATCTAAAAATAGTCCCGCGTGGATTGTGCCAATACGGGGCAGCGCCGGCGCGCGGAAATAGAGAATCCATGTATAGCGCGGGTTACGTTACCGCGCCGTGCCGCCGTTACACATATTACATGAAGTTACACGCCCACACTACACACTGTGCAATAGCGATGTTATGTTAACAGAATTCCCATCAAAGCTTATGTATATAACAATTTCTTAACTCATTTTCAGAAAAAAAGTAAGTTAGCGAAAGAGCTCAAATTCATTGTAAAAATTCATTTTGCCAACGACATAATGATATAGATCGTAAGTTGGGTTGATTGGTGGAGAATGGCACTAGGCACTAACTCCATCCACTCACTATAACCTAGCTTTAGGTAAAGGCAATAGGAAAAGTGTAATAACCGTTATATGTACCTTTACCTACCAAAATAATACTGCATGTCGCATTTTACACCTAAAAAATTAAATCAGTATCAATTTCATTAAATTAAGGTGTCAGGGAATTAAATAATAAATAAATAACCAGTGCTTACCCGTGCTTGTGGCTACTTATAATTTTATATATATTTTTACAAAATCAAAAATAATGCGTACCTACGTCTTTTATTACATTAATCATCATCACTTGTAGATGATGAACATGAAACTTAAATTTTCATAAATGTTAGACTATAACAACAGATCCCCAATGAGATAGGCAGAAAGTACCGCATAGGCCTTAAACTGTTAAGGCTCTAAAACAGGGCTAACCTTATGGTCACAAAATAATTTATCCTAATGCAATAAAATCAGATCACATATCAATTTAATGCCCAGCCCTTAGAAGCATATTTGTTGATAACAAGTTATACAATTTTTTTGGGTTAATTAAACTAATAAAACATTCGTCTAGCGTGGAAATCAATATTTTCCCGTTTTTGAAACATTTGAAATTGCTGCTTCACTCCTATTAGTAATAGCGTAATGTTACATAGCCTATAGCCTTCCTCAATAAATGGACTATTCAACATGAAATTAATTGTTCATGTCACACCAGAAGTTCCTGATATTAGCGCGTTCAAACAAACTCTTCAGCTTTATAAAATTAAAAGTATAGATTCTGTAATTGTGCGAAAACGCGTCCGGGAGCTGAGCAGGAGTGGGGCGGGAAGACGCAATCCAATTTTACACTTTCTTTGAACGCCTGCCAGCGGCCGCCCGTGGGAGTGCTGGATGGTTGGAAAGATAAAACCGGCCGAAAATAACCGCTTCGTAAACAATAAGCGACTGAACGTTCCACACGATCCGGTCACATTTCGTAAACGGACGAGCGCCGCAAACATCGCTGTATCTCCGTTTGGCAGACAACCAATACTGCTCTGGATATTTACTAATGATGCACGAATGAAAAATGATTGTATAAACGCCGATTAATTGATATTCATTGGTAACACAACTTCTGACTTACGACAATCTGAGCCAACGCTTATATTTGATTATAACGATAATTGTATTTACTTTTAACGTCTTATTTAGATCTGCCAGGGTTTTTCACATGTAGACATAAATATACAATCATAATATTGCTGCTAAGCTTACAATAACAGACACAATTTTTTTTTAAATTGTTTTAAAGTGACGAGGCGATACGCTTTTTTAAATCTGACCAATATTTGATAGAAAGCTAGCATTCGACCTATCAAATAGCAAGCTTGTCTTGTGTTCACTCTATAGGTACTTAAACCACATTTTCGCAAACAAAACCTATCGCAATGGAGCGTAATAACAAAAATATATTGTATTTTTCTCTGCCTATTGTCATGGAGAGTAAGAGACATTATTAAATGGTCACTTTTTTATTACTAAAAATAACTATGTACCATATTAAAATGATCAAATAACGCTAGAGATTCAAAGAAAGTAGATCATTCGATTCAGATAAATTTCGCCCGACACATTTGTTTCGGATGCATGACCCAATTAATATTAATAGGAAGTAAAATATACGACGGCAGTTTATAATTTTGAAATGCAGCCAAAGAGCGTGCGATCGATTTGATTGTAAACAATGTCGAACATGATGCATGTATGGTTGCCAACTTATAAATAGCCCGGAACGATAAAAGCAATGCGCCCTGACGTATTACCTGCTATAAATAGTTCACGATTTACTTAACGCACTTTTCTTTTACAGATTTTATAATCCATCACCATGTCTGACGAGGAAGAATACTCGTGAGTATTTGCGATTGAGGGCGGGGATAAAGCGGCATTTACCAATAAGGAGGAACTGTCGAAGGACTTTAATTATTTGCAACACATTCTACACTTTTTACTATACACAAAGATTTTAAACATGACCTTTGTTTAGTTATATGTTTAGTAGACCTAGTTCACCTTTCCATGTGAAAGTAATCTAACAATGTGGATACCTTGACCACCATCAGACTTAGTGTAGATGTCCTATGTACTCCTTATATATGTTTTGTGTTTAAATGTGAACATTGTGCATTTCCCACAGTGGCTCCGAGGAGGAGGAGGTTGAAGAAGAAGTTCCGGAGACGTAAGTGTTCAGTCTACTCATCACGTCTTGTCCAACGTGGCTCTCTTTAGACACCTTCCGTTTGTCTTTTGATCCAGCTTACCTGGGCCTGGACTCTTTGCCTTCGCCAATCTCTCATTACCAAGGGAAGCGTTCAGATTTAAATTAATTACCTCCTATATTACGATGACTCATTCAAGTGTGATCTAGTGATAGCAGGTTTGAGCCCCAGACACCAGCCCTCCCGTTACATGGGTTTGTTGCACCCCTTCACATGCCTATTCTCTCTTTTGTTGCAGGAAGTAAGTGGCGTGCCCTTTTGGTTGATCCGACACTTGCACTCACTTCGCTCTTTAGGCTAAGTTTAGATGTCCGTATAACGCTTATAGTGCTAAGACTCCACATCCATCGCTTTCAGATAACGAACTAGTGGATCCGTCCAGCTGCCGCGTTCCGCTTCTCTAACACCAAAACATCCACGTAACATCATTATCATTGAGAGACGATCCGCTCGGATGGGCGGCCGGTACAGGCGACCGGCGAACCGATCCGTCTGGTGTATGGACTAAATCCTGCCTCGTGTTGTCGTTCGGCTTAACATCTTCGGCTTTGTGTAAACGCTGGTTACCTCGTGTACTCCGTATACAATATCTAATCGTGTATGTTTTCTTTTCTCCGGACGCTGCCGCCGTTGTCGCGCGAAGGCCCGCCCCCAAACCCGAGTGAGTATCAGCACATGTCAGATATTACCTTCACGCTTCGCTTCTAGTCGATGGACGGTCGCCGCGAGATCGGTATGCGAAGGCCGCACTCGGCTTCGACATTAATCGACTGCACTGGGTGGACCGGCGTTTCCCGTAAACAATCCAAATATCTAAACTCGCGAGGATGGCTTGTAACGAATTATCTATTATGAATGCGCGAAATAATCATCTCACGCTTACCTTCTCTACCTTTATTTATAACAGAGTGATATTGTACGATGTGGTAGAGGCTGATTGTTATTTTCTGTTTCTAGGAGTAGACCATCGATCGCACCGTAAGTCGCACCGCTCTCTGTGGTGTCACTAACTATGTAATCCACTCATTAACTCCGCGAGGCTCGGGCGCGTGTTTTATTTTGTTTTTGTGATCGTTCTAATGTCCAGATTTATCGCATCCGACCAAATGACCGCTCGGCGAACGAACCGACCTCGCTCTGTGGTCGGATGCTATATTTGACTATTCAGTGGGCGTTCTATTTTCGATATTCACGCAGCGCCCGCGTCGGTTAGTAAAAAATCGATACGACGGTCACCGGGAGGCTCGTAGTCCTCCGGACTGACTCCTACGTAACTGCATGACAGGTATAGCATGACGTGCGAGCATGAACGCCCTATAATACAATAATGTAATAATAAACATAATATGTATACCATTGCCCTTGGTACGTAATATCCATGTCATGTATGTTAAACATATATACTATATCAGAGACACCACCACAGACACCAAACCGCATAATATACTTAATGTGACATGAGTTTTTATGTTATCGTATGTCCGTACGTACACCTACATGTATCGAGAGCCAATGATCGTTTTAAAATAAATAATCTGTTCACAAAATAACATAATGTGTAATTATGACGAGTGTTAACTGAAGCTACGACACACAACAGATAAGAAACGAGGTGGACACAATATACAACAGACACAACAAACACTTTGAAAGCTAAAAGCAGGATTGTGTATTTCATAACGAAAATCGATAAAAATTTCGCCGTAACAGCCGCTATATATGTATTGTGAACTGTCGTGATGACGGTTTCTAACATTAACTAACAGACAAAAATCGATTTATATATTTATAGAGCATCTCAATTTTTCAGGGGTGAAGGAGATCCAGAATTCATCAAGGTAAAATTTTACTTGATACCACTCATTGATATTGCAAAATAAATTGAATTTAAACAGATCACTGACATACGATTTGTACCATAATCGTACAGACATTATTGAATTGTCGTTTTAAAACACGATTGTACTGGTTGGTGTAGCGTCAAGACCAGAAGCGGTCGGACTTGGACGAGCAGCTGAAGGAATACATTAACGAATGGCGCAAGCAGCGAGCCAAGGAGGAGGACGAGCTCAAGCGCCTCAAGGAGAAGCAGGCTAAGCGCAAGGTGAGCTGAACCTTACCACACTTACTTCTAATAAAGTATATTCGGTTTTAATTGTACCATTTCAATCGTAATGTACACACACACAAACACACACACATACGTATCGTCACGCTAGGTCCCTAACGGGTAGGCAGAAAGCAGCGAGTCCCAAATATGTCTATCCTTGCAAACCTGCCGTGCTTCATCTACATTTATCACTCGTAATCGTTAATGTAAATAATCGATAATTTTGGATGACACGTTTAAACACAATAAAAGTTCAAATATGAAATACTTTATGGTGTAAATAAATTTTAAAATGTTCTATACCAGGTATCTCGCGCTGAAGAAGAGAAGCGCCTCGCCCAAAAGAAGAAGGAGGAAGAAGAGAGGAGGATCCGTGAGATCGAGGAGAAGAAACAGCGCGACATCGAAGAGAAGAGGCAGCGGCTCGAGGAGGCGGAGAAGAAGCGCCAGGCTATGCTCCAGGCCATGAAGGAGGCCAGCAAGACCGGACCCAACTTCACTATCCAGAAGAAGAGCGATAACGTAAGTCTCCAAGAGTAATTCCCAACTAAGCTTGTTTATATGTGCCAACCGTAACCAGAACAATTACAGGAATTTCAAATCGATTGATATGAATAGATCTAACAATTCTGTAAATGTTTACATACACCAATATTCATAAGAATAAATCTTTTGTACTTGTTATCATACTTGAATATGAATTGAGAATTGGTAGGCATATTGTGTATTGAAGTTAGCATAAGACGTTTTACACAGTTTGGCCTGAGCAACGCTCAGCTCGAGCGCAACAAGACCAAGGAGCAGTTGGAGGAGGAGAAGAAGATCTCGCTGTCCATCCGCATCAAACCTCTGAACATCGAAGGCCTTTCCGTAGACAAGCTCAGACAAAAGGCGACGGAACTGTGGGAATGCATCGTGAAACTCGAGACGGAGAAATACGATCTCGAGGAGAGGCAAAAGCGACAGGACTACGATGTGAGTAAAGAAACTATCGTATACATCAAACCAAAGAAAACTCTTTTGATACTCCAGTTGCAAAATATACCGCTTAATAATTACAACGATACAAATAAAACTAATACGGTGTATGGTTTAACAGTTAAAAGAGCTCAAAGAAAGACAGAAGCAACAATTGAGACACAAGGCCCTCAAAAAGGGTCTCGACCCCGAGGCACTCACAGGCAAGCATCCCGTAAGTACACCCGTTCAAATAATTAATATGATATAAGAGTTTAATATTACGATTTGTCTAAAACAAATGTTTCACTTTGCAGCCCAAAATCCAAGTAGCATCCAAGTACGAAAGGCGTGTCGACACACGGTCCTATGATGACAAAAAAAAGCTGTTCGAGGGTGTAAGTATGGAAATTAAAAACACTAAGAATAAATTGGCATCCGATCAAGAATTATCGAACGCATTCAAGTGAAAACAAATTGAAGCAATAGAGATGTAACTTGTAAATATTAAAACGGCCAGTGGGCGTGCTAGCGTTGGAGCCAAATAGCGCGGCGAGCATTCCTAGCCTCTGAGTCGACGGAGAAAACCGATGTAATCTATCACTGTCATGTTTACACATGTAGTCTTTAGATTTTAGAGTCGAAGAAGTTAGAATGTAATTTATTTTGCTCAACAAATTAGCAAACAAATATTTAAGAGTAGTCCAACGCTAAATCATATTCATGGTAGCATACACGAATGGCGTTTTAAATAGATCGTCTAACTGACTAGCATAAGATTTTTAGATGGAAACATAAAATGTTTTAAAGGAATTGATTAGTTATAACAAAAAAAATTAAATCACAATTGATATTCAAACAGGGTTACTCCACTATAGTGGCCGAGATTTTGGATAAGATGTGGAAGGAGAAAATGGACGAGTGGATGAACCGCACAAAAAGTAAGGGAACCGCGAGAATACGGTTCCAAGTTGTTTGACGCCCGACATTTGTTATTTTGTACCCCAAAGTAAAGCATGAGTTCGCGGCATGCTCATCCACATGTTGAGGCGCACGACCCCCACGATATATGTTTTAACTGCCAACTTAATCTAAATTTCAATCCACAACGGAAACTGATGTAAACCTTACTCTAAACTATTGTATATAAAATAATTTGGCAGATCCTTCAATCATGTGACTCCCCAAATCGAATGCGATGTGCCCCCGAGAATCGTTGTCTCCTTTGGTAACTCGTTATGGTATGGTATTCAACCTCGTATTAACCTTCGTTCCTTTAGGACCTAGAGAAACTGAACAAGGACTTCCTTGAGAAGGTGTGGTCCGAAAGGGCCGAGCAGTTTGGTGGCAGGCAAAAGAGTAAGTATCACGCACGTACGAAGACCAGTCGCTACGCTAGAGGTTGACAATACTCATGATAAATTTGAGTGTTGCCAATCTCTGGAAAGGATAAGGAAATAACGATGGGAACATAAGCGTCGAAACTAGCGGAATCTGTTTCCTAAATCAAATGTGCTGGTAACCTTTATTTTTCCATCGAATTACTATTAAATGTGTTGCGAATGGAATGAACTCCCCTATATTTTTCATTAGAAATATAGCACAGTATGTCCTTTATCGTTGTAAATATGAAACGTAGTTTTAGAAGCACACCGACACGACTATTACGAAACATTGTTTATGTAGCTATTTCAAATTGCCAAGTTGGGATGGATTCAGAAGTAGATTATATTGTAAGCCCTTTAACAAATTAATGTTAGTGAAAATTGTTACTTAAATTGGTAGTAAATATAGATAACACTATTAATGGGATAGTATTAATTGGTAATAGGGCTTCAGGAACCGACCTGTTAATTTACATACTAGTATATCCTAGAGAGTATAAAAAGAGACAAAAGCACAGTAGTTCTTTTGATAGTAAAAGTAGTGTAGACATTAAATTAATTGTTATTAGTATTACAAAAATGGAATTTTTAAACATTATCGTACACCAAATTCCAGTACCCTGCAACTGAGACAACTAGCATAACACACAACACAACAACCGCAATGTAACTGTAAATAAATACTATATATATCCTAAATACTCACACAACTCAAAATTAAGAAAATACCAGTTTATAACACAAATAAATCCAAAATATTCCTTATTTCATACT
>DWGJ01003559.1:0-13115 GCA_018246895.1 Aspitha aspitha aspitha | reverse complement strand
GTGCGCATCGATTCCGAGAAGCTGCATCGAACCTCGGAGGCTGGCGGCGGCAACATCACACGATGGGATCTCGTTAACTCCGCCGAGAGGTGAAAAACGGACGCGCGGACGCACGGACGCTGCGGCGGATGTACTTTGAGTGTACTCAATTAAAATGAAAACATCATCGCCCGGCCTCCATCTCCCTTGCCTATGATCTCTTGAGATTTCTGATTTACGCCACCAGTATTTCATGTTTATTTTTAACGTCAGGCGCTCACAACAAACAAGCAATTATGGAAAGGTTTAATAGTTCGTTTCAGTACGTAGTTATATTTACGTGGGCATGAGCCATTTCGCGTTGAAGCGGCCTACGCCGTGGGCTATAAATTGCATTGGTCCCTTCTTTTATGTTCTTAAAATTACTTGTGGAAATAAGAGCGTTGGGCAGCTCAGATTTTTATGCTCGTGAAATCGACTTGTTATTTAATTGAGACAGGTACCTACTGTAAATGATTTATTTTTGAATACGGAAATAATAGGGGCACATTTTTACCTATTTTTGATAGTAAAGAACCTTAACGCCACATTAGTAAACTCCATGAAATATTCTCAATCCATTTTTTAAATAATACTGGGGATAATTATTTTAACTAATAATGATTGATAATTGATTTATAACATACTAAATTTATTTTACGTCGAAACATTGTGTACAGGCCATAAATGGCTCTTTGAATAGAATAACCTACTAAATAGAGGTTTGATGACACAACGTGTTGGACTACGAATTCGAGATAAAATGGTCAACGGAAATATATGATTATATAAAATAAATCTAGAGTGCAATAACGTAGGCAGTACTAGCTAATGCAAGTAGATTATCGTTGAGAATATTTTAGACAAATTTCACATCGAATTTTTTTCTTCGAAAGAAAAATAATTCCGGGTCACTGACTAGCAGAAAGTGATTGGCGATCTAAGCCATTTTTAAATAGAAACCTAATTTCTGTTTTGGGAACTATGGTCAACAGGACCCATTCAGATCACGAATGTTAAATGATTTTATTCAGTTTTATTTTGTTGTTATTCTAAAAGGTATTCTAGTTAATAACGAAAGCGACATCGACGGCGACGCATAATCTGT
Organism: Aspitha aspitha aspitha; assembly: GCA_018246895.1. NCBI lineage: Eukaryota > Metazoa > Arthropoda > Insecta > Lepidoptera > Hesperiidae > Aspitha > Aspitha aspitha. Next base: position 11,989 of record DWGJ01003559.1, on the reverse strand, counting down.
GGCGTCGCGTCGGGTGGCGGCGCGCCGCTCGCCGAAATAACCGTACGCGCGCACTGTTCAATGGGCAGAGCACGGGACGCGCGGGGGCGGGCTTCGCGGCGCTCGCGCCAAAATTAGACGTAAACAAGACGAGCAACGAGGCGCCGCCGACGACACGCACTCTTCTGGACTCTATATGATTTACTGGCAGGCTTCGCAGATAACTGAACGGTTAAATGCACATAACCAGAACGACGACGCATTTCAATTTATTTCGGTTTAGCCATTTTATTATTAATCGATTTGGCTGATGGGGAGCCGAGTGTCATAAACCAGCATCTATGTATGAAGAGTCATGAATATGGAAAAAGTACGTCAGGTCTCTCTGAAAGAGATATTTGGTATTCTGTGTTTTGTGTATATCCCGTTAGAGACCAGGCGTGATGGTATAATAATAGTGATAATTAAAATATCACTCCAGACGACTAGCAAAATGCAAGGATGGTAGCGCTACAATCATAAATAAACAAGCCAAATGAATGAATGCAAGAAATGAATGAAAATGATTGAAATTCAAAGGATGATACGAATTCCCTTTAGAATCGACCACACTTACGGTCCTGCCTAGCGAACTGTGCAGAAATTGTTTCCATCAAACAATTGATACTAGGTTATAATGTAACCACAGTTAAAAGTAACTGAAGAAATGACATGAAATATGAAAAAGTGGAAAATTCCAAAAATACATCTATAAATATGAATCTGACACTGTTCAGAGGTTGTTTTATATCATAGATTCAAATTTTATAACCGTACCCGATATATGACTTCTATTGTTTCGTTTGTTTAATACCGATAGTAAAGTATCAATAAACATAACGACAAAGAAACGGCGCAACTACCAAGAAACCAACGGCCAAGGCACGAATAACAAAAATAATACCAGTAAATACATTGATTAACATTCATACGAGGCGCATACGGTAGGGTTCTTGTTAGTGCACCAAATGTGTAGTCACGGCTTCCACTGATCGATGCTCTCTTTGGTTTCTGATTTAATACTAATAAGTTAAATAAAAACTTGTACAAAATATTCTTTTTTCCATCTGCTCTCGTAACTAACATTTTGTTATGAATAAATCATGTTATGGTGACATTTTCATAACTACTCGACTGCTTTTGAGAATAATATACAGTTTGAAATAGGGAAGTAATATAATTTTCATACACTTGCTATCTCTATTCCATAAAAATCAAGTTACACTACAACAATATTATATGATGTACGAGCACTATTAACCATGTCAATTATAGCTTTCTATGCTTTAACGAAAAAAAGGCGAAATGTTAGAGGTTAGTCGTGAAAAATACTTGCAAGAGTACCTAAAGTTCCATAGTTGATATGTATGGTAAACGTGAAGTTAAAAAAGTCATCACCAAATTACAAATTTCTTTTTATAGACATTCGTTTCTTTGATATATTCGTAGATAGCAAGAACAAAACTTCATATGAATGTTTACGTATTCGTATTGGCATAATTATGTCTTACGTCACGTTTAAAATATACCTAATTGGTGAGTTATCTCGGTTGTTAAGCTGCAGGAGCCGGCATGACGTTGGCCCTAAGGCGCCTGTCAATGTACACACTTGACCCCTTTTGATCCTACAATTAGGCATGGCGATACTCAGTATACGCACATACACGCTTATTCTTCCAAGTGTCTATTTATCATTCCTTGGTACGTACAGTCCTGTTAAGTTGTATTATTTATACATCTAAAATAACTTGCATTAAATGGCGATAAGTCTAACTTAACGACATGTTAGTTTTGAGACAACTCATAATTGATTGCATCGTCGATTCATAATATGATATTATCATAACAACGAACATCGCACTTGTAGGTAGGTTCTACTAGGAACTAAGTAGGTAGGTTCTCCGATAGGTATAAATGTATGTAATTCGACCGGTGTGGTCTCACTGAACACTCCGTCTCACTCTTTATCGGAACGACAGCTTTGTCGACGAAGACACGTATTATTAGAGCACATTAATATCGATGACATAGGCCGATGAAGACCATCTGTGTCCACAAGACACGATAATGTAGTGTAACTCGAACAAAGATCTACCCTTGAGGACGCCGCACGCCGCCGCCCTGCCAACCTGCATATCAACAGCTTGTTGGCTCAATAGACAAAGAATCAAATTAGGTGCACCACGGGTACAAGCTACAAATATTTTGAGGCATTCCAGGTTCAAAATAAGAATAATATTTTCTTGTAAGCAATTACATTGAACTGAAATAAAATAAAATCCTAGACATTATGTAAGATTATTAGACTATAAGCGTTTTGACAATTTTCGGAACTAAAAACATTTATGGAATCTTCAATGTTTTCGAATTTAACAATACATATTATGCGACATATAAGTGTATTTATCTTTGTTTATCCTATGCGTAAATAATGAATCCGTAATAACACAAAAAAGTATTGCTTTAGGACAAGCTCTTGAGTCAAATATAGCGATTTACTCCCACCGAACTAAGTTTCTGATCGATTCCGATAAAGACGCTGTCTAGAGCCAACATCCAGTAATCAGAGCGTGGAAACTGAGTAACTTGCTTCTATTTATGCTACAAAGAAAACTATTTCCTGCACTCTTCATATTAAGATCTATTCTTCCTCGAATAGAAATAACTCTTAGCCCAACACTTAACGCTATCGTTCACACAAAAGGATGTGGTCGTCACATTAAAACTCGTACAATTTTTTAAACATACATGGAGGGCCTGGAAATGGTGCTTGGATATAAAAAGTATATTTTCTATTATACATTGTTCAAACACATTTCGTAAGTGTTGAAATATTGTTTTGTTATACATATCATTTATACTGTTGACTGTACATTCGTTTATAGTACATTCTTCTATGTGTAAACATGAATATCATTTTTAAAATAAAAAATACATAATATTTCTAATTTTATACACATCGTTACATATTTCCAGTTTCTAATATCGACACTGTCCAATTAAGAACCGCCACAACTACGTAATTCACGTTACAATAGAGTAACGAACGAATGCGTGTGGGTTTTGGTCATACAGGTTACCTTGTCCTAAAATACAATTTGTATTCTCGAGTTCCGTTATTCAAAGCTACCTGTCGCATTCAGCAACTAAAGGACGGACGTGTTCTTGGAAGACGACAGTGAGCTGTATTTTAAATGTTATCGTTGTGAACACTGCGATAAGTTCATTTGTGTATGTGACTACTCCTGTGCACTTCTTGGAAACGGTCGTGAAGTTTAAGCTAATTAGATACCTGCTTAGCAATAAATTACTTTGTCGCATTTATTATTTTTAAATACTTACAAATCCATGTGGGATCGTTTCTCGTACAGTTGACAATGTATTAGTTTGCTTTTAATTTTTGTTATAAATAGGATTTTATACGTATACAATTTTATAGGGGGTAAAAATCAATTAGTCTTTCCCTCATTAGAATGCATCGTTCTAGCACAAAAAAGGAAAAAAATCGCATTTACGGGTCTCCTCTCACAGTGAGAAAGATTACGGGTCTTCATTACAACAAAATACCGTAACATGATATTAGGCAATAACAGCTTGAGCGTATTAGCCAACATAACGAGGAAGATAGCTACCTAGCAGCAGACAGATACTACAAGACGCCTGATAAAATATCACTCTAATAACTGTCCAAACAAAAGGGAGTTGAATGAACCCATAATTTTTTTTCTTACAAACCTCATTCTTTTGTATTCAACATGAGAAGTTTCTCTTATTATGGATTCAAAGGACGACACTTAAAAGGAAATATTGCCCGATGTCCAATCACTTGCTCTTTGTGTACAACGAACTTCAGGCAAAGTATTTTTTTAAAGGAAGATTATTAGATCAAAGGTGTTTCGAACTTCCATTAGTTCTCAGAAAAGAAGAAAAATTTGACTACTTAACATTAGCTGATTATGACCATCAAGATACGATAGCGGCTAATTTGAAGTAGGTATATACATTGAATTATTAGTACATACTCGTACGTTTAACACAGGTTTTTCAAAGATTGGAACAAGAATTTTTATTACGAATATTGGATTGATTTTCTGAGCAATTTTTATTTCCCTACTTATGAAGAAATGAAGAGTAGTAAAAGAAATCTGTAAAAGGATACATTTACGGTCAGGTCAAGAGTCAACAATAAGGTGTTACGCGTCGAAGCTACCGGGCTGATAACGCCGCGTTGGGCGTCCGCCAAGGCAATTTGCATCGCTACCCATTTCGGAACATCGCCAAGTCTAGCCGAACAAAACCACAGAGAATTACCCTCCATTCCAATAATAATTAAAGCAAACATTTCGCAGCCGAGACGCACGTTGGCCGTTATGGAGCTTATAAAACATTGGTCCAGCTCGCAATTAAGAAACGATGTGCACGTCTATTTGCCGACACGGAAGAGACGCACCGCTTGCAATGGCCCATCGCAACGTGCTTCAAGCGAGCGGCGCGGCGCGCCGCGCTCGGAGCCAAGCCGCCGACTGTCTAAATTAATACCTTTGATATTCGAAATATCAATATTTTCAGGGAGCTTATGAAGTGTTTCGGTGCACAGACGTGCGGGCCTTCCGCATTGGCAACCCTGGCGTACGCTAACGAACCGAGTTATGTTAAGGTATAAATTGTCACGAGAAACATTAATTTCATAATACCACTTTGTTGTATAATGAATACCGCACGTATCAAGACTTTTTTCAAACAGATAACAATCACTAATCGTATACTATGTAAGCTGAATATGGCGATAGGTAATCGGATTAACATGTTCAAATGCGGTGAATCGAGTGACACCGTTATTTCATGAAAGTGAAAAAAATATATAATGTTTTAATATAACAAGCCTAGTCGTAGTAAATCCGAAACTTAGCAAACAAAACTACGTGATTTATTTGCTATGGTTTTATTTATTTATAGTCAAAATCAAAATAACCAGAAGATTTACAAATTGAGTTTCCAAATGTGTCTTACATATGAGTTTACTCATGTTGTTTATTTACGAGGTGGCAAAAGCTTTGATGTCGCATTGGCCGCCGTCCACGCTGTGAGCTGGGCGGCGGGCGGCGAGGCGCGAGCGTCGCCACGGCGGACGTACCACCGCTACTACCTACAAACTAATCTTCATAAATCATGTCACTTGTTACATAATCCACAAACGAATCCATCCTATAATACAAAGTCCACTCATCAAGAGTATTGAGATTTCTTCTACATTCAAATGTAAGCGAATTGTGTAAATGCAATATTATCAAACAGTTACGTAACAAAAAATTCACCTGCCCTACGGCATTACTGATATGATAGAAAAATATAATGTTATCGTTCATAAGATTTTCCAAAGTTAACTGAGGCATCAAACAATTTCATGTACGATAGCTAAACTCGAATCATTTTTGAATAGCAATAGCTAGGTAGACAAATATCACGTGAGTTACAACTGCCGGTAAATCACACATCTATAGTTACGTTACTGCGATTAGCATAATGATCTTCAATTGTAGGGATAATTCTTTGATTTTCTAACATCACAACACAAAACAAATTTGATTGGTAATTGATAAGGAATCTGCTTAATGTATCCCAGTAACGTTATTCGCCCACACTCGATATGAGACCAGCCTAGGGTTGTCGGATGTAACAGCGTTTCATCTTATTACTGTTGGTAAAACGATGCCCAGGTAGGTATAGTTCGGTGCTATTAACGGATTAAATTGGGATTTGAAAAGAACTTAAATGCCATCCGGAGAGTAGGGTAGACCAAAGAACTATTCAGATACGCTTGAAATTTTCTACCCTCATACGGATTAATGTTATACTAATTTAGTGCCTATTGCATCGTTTATACGAATGCCAGCCCTAGCACAGACTGTACGTAAGTAAAACGTAACCTAGAATAATGGCAGCGGCGCCGGCGCCAACCTAGCGCCCATTACAGATTATCGATATAATTGTTACTATCGCACCACCATACGAATATTAGGGTAGCATCTGTTCGGATCGAACGTCCATTCTATTTTCATTTACAAAATGTAATTAGATAATGTATAGTATGTATTTATTATCGTAATCTGTATTTACATAAATAACCTTCAATATTTTCATGTTATTAAACATTTACATTAATCATTGTACAATCAGTACCTGTAGATCCCTGTAATGTGACACCTGCAATCTTTTTATTAAGCGTCATTCGAATGTAAAATTTTCTCAACAGATACTAATCAGAATTATAAATTATGATAGATACATAGATACTAAAGCTTACTTTCAGATCAGCAGCATCGCGTTTGTCCGACGCTAGGCATCAATTCTTTGCTTAAATTTATTAATGAATGATTATTATCAGCGACACTTTTACCATGGTAAGTAATGTATCTCTTGCTAGATTTTCCTTTATACAAAATGGTTTTGTAGTCCATGACATAAAACAAAAATAAGAACGCAAATCTATAATTTAGAAACATGCCTATTTCGGGTTGAACAATTTTTGCATTTACTCGTATTAATAAGCTATTTGGTAATCATTATAGTAAATAGATTGCATCATATTATACATGTATATATTAGGATTACATAATTTTTTATTAAAATTATAAAACCATTGTGTGACAAGGAACTACATGTATACTCATATGTCACATACTTATCATACGCACTTAGAAATACGTTTTATGTTTTTGCTATTAATGCAATAATGATACGATTGACTTACGAAGCACGTACCGCTTTTATTTGGACTATTAAAACTGGCGAATTGGTTTTAAAACGTATTACATAACACCATCAATACCGTAATCAATTAAAAAACTGCATAAAACTGCGTCTTCTATAAACACGTTAGAGCTACGTGTTTAGATTGACCAATAATTTTGAATTTAAGAAGACATAAATATTTAGTCATAAATGTATTATCCATCGATACACAAAATTAAGTTTCCTAAGTAAAGAGCAAATTATCTTCTTTCAACTTTTTTTCAACATAATACTTTAACATTCTAAAACAGATGTTTTCCTGACATATTGAACGTACGTCATACGTAAGGAAATCCTGTAAGGCTGATCGGTTTCGAAAAAAAAGATAATAAAAAAACATTGCTTATGTTGTCTCTTGTTGACAAAACCATGTTTTCTTAACAGCTGATACTACCAGGGCATGATGAAGTATGTATTCAGTTCAGATTCAAAGTAATTTTATTTCTTTGAACGATAATAATCACAAATCTAACATTGCAGTGCAATGTGAGATAGAATAAGATGAGGTCAGATGCTTCGGGTATATTGATAAATTTGAAAAAATTGTAAATTTTTTAAATAAAGAGTCGGTTTAATGGATAATCAAATGCCACTCAAACTAATTATTTTAATGGTTCCTTGTAGGTACACAATTTCTTGGAAAGTATTAATCTAACGAGTATTGTTCATAGTACGGACGACTATGATTCATTTATTCGGTTTATCAAATTTTATCGTTAAGTACCCACTGACGAAAGGTATACGATCTCGATAAGATAGCGAATGACGACAATGTGTTTCTAACAAGGAGCAAATCTGATTTTTGATAAAATCAAGTGTATTGTTAATGTTTTAACCTGAACGTGCGTAACCATATTAAAATAATTATATATAACGAAGTAAAAACAATCTTAGAGAACTATTATTGTCGATAAGATCGGCGTATAACTTTATAATCTGCAAACGCAAAATTTTTTGACAGTATTGAAAACAGAAAAATTAGTTTATTACGAGATAAAGACCATAATATCATCTAGTAAATAAATAGGCAGGTAACTACCGAATACCGAACTACATAGATCACGTGTGTGCCCTTAATCACTCCAGCTACTCTTCTTCATTTCTTCGATCTTTTGTCTTATAAATAGGTAGTAACCGACTCTCATATCAAGCATATTTCTGTAAAAGGGTATCGTATCATAAAAATCCTTGCAAATTATCTGCGGGAGAGGTAAACAATTAATTTTAACGATTTTCTTTTCATATACCACGATACTATGGATGTATTGCACCTTTTAATAGTGTCAATGTAATACGAATTAAAAAGTGATAGATATAAGAAACATTGATTAATTCTGAGCTTATAAATCCGTTAGGTCACAGAAACCATAGTAATGTTACGGTTAATACGGTGTTTTGCAATTTAATTGTGACCTGACGGTATCACTCTATTAGGCGCATGAATAACGCGTTCTTATACGTAATTACTTTTGTAGGTACAATGTATTCACATGTATTACTATTACATTGATTAGAATTTCATAAGCCTTAAAATCGTATGTCTAATTTAGTGATTCCTTTTATACGCGTAATAGTAATTGAGGTCAATGATAATAATGTAAGTAAACAACTTATAACTCGTAAGTAGTGTTCTTAAATTAACTAAGTATTGGTCTTCAAGAGTTGCGCACAAGCAACACTATTTACATTTATAAAATCTGGAAGCAGTCCCTAGTACATTGTAGATTTACTAACACATAAATGTAAATGCTTAGAAGAATCAAATATCCGCCTTATAATGCTTTGAGAGTTAGGGTTATTTTGCAGACAAAGGACCACCTCAACGATACGTTCACTTCGCGACGACGCAACTCGAGATTCCAGCAGGTACATATATAAAGTACAGCTATAGCTATCAGATAAAATCATTATCACCAACATAGATATGAATAGGTACATACTATAACAATGACTGATAAATAATTTAGCACATATCGCAATGCTAAAAGCAAGGAAAACATATTTTGAGCATCAGGCCTTCTACAACTTTCTAAGAATACGTTGGCGCCTAAAGTGACCATCAATAACACACAGAATGACAAATAAATCGAAAGTGAGGCCATCATGGACTTCAACCAATAGTTAATTTGTACTTGCATCCATTCAAGACAGAGAGGCCAATGACATTGGAAGAGTATTTTAGGAACGGCAATACAAACCACTCTGCTTACCACGGTGCACTTGAGCCAATGCAATTTAAGTATATTATGTAAAAAGTGTCAAAAATAACTTACTTAAGATAATATATCTGTCCTTCAGGTGTTCGAGCTTGCTCCCAACCGGCGGGAAGGGGGCCTAAATCATCAGGAATATGTGTCACGACGTCGTAAGACCTCTGCTTGGCATGCTGATGATGCAGTGGTGGCTGCTGTGTCTGCTGGCCCGCTGCATACGTCTGCTGCAGACTGGCCGGTGAGGAGTGCGCCCGCGAATGCGACACTGGTGCTGAGCCTGTCGCTGACGACGATCCGAACGCCGAATCGGCTGAGTTTTCTCGCGAGTGAGACACAGATGGCGACTTGGAACCGGTCGACGGCGGGTTAAAGAACGACTTTGGAAGCTGTCGCATACGCAGAGGCACCTGTAGCGGCCGTTTCGAGTCCGGCTTGAGCACTGTGTCGAATAGCGACTGCAAAACTGAGTCGGAATCCTGGTCCACCTTGAGGACCAGGTTCGATTTCTGTTCACCGTCCGAATTGAGAGCCATGTTTGTGTCGGAACGAAGAAATCTCGAAACCGACCTGGCCCACCGCAGTGACACAACACTGACACGCGACGGGCTGGCGCGGCGCCACCCGACGTACTCGTAGTATAGCACTCGGTGCGCGACTGACGCACGCCCCTCACGCCCCGCCCGCGCCTCGTCGCTCCCTGCCCACGCGCACCCGCCACGCCGCACCGCACTACCCGCAACACCCGCGCGGACCGGTCTTCGAGAACGATGCCCCTCAACCCGCTTGGCTCACCTACCTTTCCTACCTACTATCCTTCACTCACCATGTAACCATGACATGGAACTTTGTGCAACCATGCAACCCATCACCATTACATGGGATTTATCAAAAATGTACCTGCCTACCTTTCCTCGGCAAATTAATCCTCCTACACATTGTTCTCGATAGTTGTGCGCGCTTGATCAAATTTTGAGTGTTTACTGATTTTTTCTTATTTAATAAAGTAAGTTAATGTTAAAAACAAACTTATAAAAGCAAGCTTTTATTAACGTTGTGTTAGTTTTCGTATTCTCATCATCAACCCCTTTCATTTGATACCCATACTGCGGTAGTGCAGAAAAAATAACAACTCCGCCATATTGGAATTAAAATGGCGTCACATAGTTAAGCATGCATTGTCATCCAGAATAAGCGTGTATAGCAAATTTCAGCTGAATCGGTTAAAGATAACTGGTCTAAAATTTCGTCGCAACGTTCCCGCCCGGACAAATATACATATAAGTATACCAAGTTAATAAAAAGCTTTTAATTAAACTCGGAAAATAGGTTTTATGTTAAATGAGGTCATGCATTTCGGTTTTGAAACTATAATTTAATACCCAGTATGGATCATTCAACACTGTTGTGAGCATTAACATTTTCGAGGAATTTGAATTTGGAACTGACCATCTTACAAGATCTATAATATAAGACTATTCCCTATACAAGGAGATTGGTGGCAAGCCAGATAATTTTATTTCTAGGCATTACCTAGAAATAAAATTTGACGAACTTTTCAAAATATTGAAATAAACAATTTATTTGAAAGCATATTTTTATTGATACTAGCAGCCAATGATCATAAATATAATAGAAACACTGGTGTTTAAGGTTCATCGCAGCTTCTTCATATTTATAGCCAATCTCAAATAGAACTACAGATTATAGATGTATTCTATCCCTTGATTCGAGCATGATGAGAGCATGATGTTACATAGCCTATAGCCTTCCTCCACCAATGAACTATTCAACACATAAATATTTTTTCCATTCGAACCAGTAGTTCCTGGGATAAGCGCGTTTAACCAAACAAACTTTTCAGCTTTATAATATTAAGTATACTCGTAGATATTGGTATGAAAGAATTTTATTAAATGGACACTTTTCCAATTCCGTCACATGTAGGCAATTATTAGGTTTTCTCTCAGCAATCCTACAAATGTGATGACACGGGACTGACCATTTTTACGAATTTCATACCAAAGTCGTACCAAAGCCTCACCGTACGCAAATGTGATATGATACTATTATATAATAAACAATTCTGAAATGTGCACTTTTGCGCAGAAGAGACCTTTTCAAATCCTAAAATCTCATTGCTGTCAAATGTTTTACGTTTTGATTTCAATATTCAATATAATCATCGTAACCTACATCATCAAAAAAAAATATAGACCAGTCCTCTATAAAACGTTTGTCCAAAATAGAGATAAAAACCTATATTTTTATATACAATTAGTTACATTACATTAAACACGGCCAGGAGCCTTAACTCTGAAATGGTTTGCGCTAAATATAAAGGCGAGAGCAAAAGGATTTAAATACCATTTAAATTATACTTATTTAAGTCATAACTTCAAGTACCTATATCATAAATACAATCTAGGTACTTAAGTGCAAGTTTATTTTGTTTGGAAAAGAAAGGTTTATTTTTAAATCAAATAAGCTCGCCATTACTTCTAAGCGTTTAGCTACTCTTAAGCGATAGGTAATGATTCGTACCAAGACCGATGTGGGTGACAAGGGATTTCCATCAAAGAACACAAAGATCTTAATCGACAGAGAATGAGATTTGGGAATTCGAGTAGTGAGTATAGCGTGAATCCACTTCAATGTTAATTATTCTCATTTATAAATTATGGTATAGATAACATGTATAAACTAACTTCACAGAAATATAAAAAATACTAGCTAGCTAAGTATCTACGCCACGCAAAATATCGGATGCTTGCCGTCGTGTAGTGTATTAAGCGTATTACCCCTAACTTTTCAATACTTTAAATGTCATTTTCACAACTGCCACGTACAGAGTTCTGCTAGGATTGCTAATTAAGCACCACCACCACCACCACCACCAGCTCCACCACCATCACCATCGCCATCGCCATCGCCATCGCCATCGCCATCGCCATCGCCATCGCCATCGC
>DWGJ01003558.1:0-13117 GCA_018246895.1 Aspitha aspitha aspitha | reverse complement strand
AGCGCGGTCGCGAGCGCGCCGCTGACGGCCCCCCGCTCCCGGACCCCGCTGACGATAACAACACTAAGCCTAAGTATTACTCATATCTCTTTCACTTTACTAGATCTTCGCTTCTTTTTTCTGAGTGTTTGGAGGCGATAAGATATTTTTTTTACTGATTACCTACTTACGTAAGTGCGAATAGGTAGCTCTTCTATTGGGGTTTACGCTTAAATAGATTTGGTACTGTATTGAAGAAGAAGAAGAAGAAGAAGAAGAAAAATCATATAATCGCGAGATTAAACATAACAAATAAAACACAAACAGTACATCATAAAACACAAACAGTACAAAAAAAATATATAAAAATAAAAAAAGAAATTAAATTAAAAGTACAAACAAAAAAAAGACTTAAAATTAAATAAACAAAAAATAAATAGACAAATAAAAGACATGTCAGGTGGTGCAACACTAAGCCGCGATACGGGCCGAACTCGGCGATTGCCGCGACTACGTCGCAGCGCTGATTGTCAGTCCGGCCCGGCCGCTCGGGTAACTCGGACGGCTGTGCGCGCGTCTCGCCCGCCCGCACACTTCAATGCATTTAACTTTGCATCCGTTTAACTAAGGCAAAAGCGAAAGCCCTGGACCCAGAGTAATACAGTAGACGATAGCACGGATACCTGATATTCCGAATACTTATTGTATTGGTTTGATTACCTGTATACATGTATGCGTTCTGAACATTCAGGCGGAGAACCCCGCCTGTATGCCTGTATACATTTATGTCTTCTTTTTTCTGAGTAATCAGATATTTTTTGGATTTGTTGTGCAAAGGCAGATTAACTATGAAATTATTTGCCGTTTCAGAGAATGGAGGCAGAAGATCGAATGTTGGTTGCGCGCCAACAGCCAGGAAGAGAAGCGCGACGCCGAGCTGCGCGAGCGCGCGCGGCGCCTGCAGGCCAACCGGCGTTCCTTGGAAAACGACTCCGGTAACACTCACCAGTCAATTTTTAACTCTGCCTCAAAGACGTTAAGCCGCTGTATAATGCCCATTTCTTATTGAACTAGCCGATTTCGTAAACGTTGTCTTGCCATATAAATTATTCCCGTTTTTGCAACATTTTTTATTGTTGCTCCACTCCTATTAGTCATAGCGTAATGTGGTATAGCCTATATTGATCAATGATAATGTTGCAATATAATTATGAAAAAATTTTTGAAATCGGTCTAGTACTTTTTGAGCCAATTCGTTACATACACACATAAAAAAATACAAATCTCTTTATAATACGTATTAGTATACATAGATATAGATATTTATTGTGACCACCCCACACAGACCTCTTTTAAAAATCGATCTAACTGGTTCTGGATGAGATATGGCACCTTATCCGTATGCACCCGTCTACGTCCACGATAAGAGCGTCTTCTATTTGTGCAGAGAGCGAACGAAGCACGACGCTGGAGCCGCTGCCCGAGGCGCGCGGCGAGTGGCGGCCCGCCGTGCTGCCCGACAGCGATGTGGTCAAAGCCATCGAGACCGTCGAAGGTAATACCATCATCATCTTTAACAGCTCACAACTCATCTGAACTATACTCCCAAAGCGACCAATCCCGACCTTATAGCATACTCTATGGACTTGAAAATTCATAAAATTTATATTGGATACATAGATGTTTTCATGACACCCAGACAGAACAAACAAATGTGCCTGAAAAACAATTTTTTTTCTGGGTGGGTATCGAATATACATTCGATACCATTTTTTTTATCAATTCAAGTTTGATTTTTGCTGATCACTAATTCACCCTTTACAACTTTCTATTTTTAAATCTCTATAAAGCTTCTATGTTCAAAGAAAACCGAAATGTTCAAACCGTATTATACCTAATTGCAGATGTACAACCGCAGAAAAAGGACAGTAGGTTACCATGGCGAAAGACGGAAGAGAACGAAGAAATGAGAAGGCTGAGGAGGCAACGGTCTCGGCAGCAAATAGAAGTAGCACAACCTCTAGTATCAATAACAGAAGAGGAAAAACGAAAATTACCTGACATAAAGATCACTTGTGCTAAGGAAATCAGACAAGAAAAGAACGACAGGGTTGAAATAGACTCTGATAATATAGAAACACCTCCAGTGCAGAGGAAGATGTTTAACCCTCCCCCAGAAAGAGAACCCTGTAGAAAATACCAAACAAATATTCCTATTAAACCCATAAGCGACAAGGCTTCAACAGAAATGCGAGATCTTTGTCAAGAGATATTAGGAGATGGTCAATTTGATAGGTTCTCAGCTGCTAGGAGAACGAGAAGATACAAAAGGAACACAGATACAAGTTCTCCAGAAGAAGAGAAAAAACCGGAGAGTCCGTCTGAACTGGTCGCTGAAACCCAGGTAATCAGGCCGTCAAAGTTAGAAGTACAAGCTTCATACGCGGTTGAAGCGCCTAAAGAACTGGCTGTAGCGAAACCAATAGACGATGTGGTAAAAGATGAAAAGGAAAATCGATTGAAACGCTGGCAGGACAGGCTAAAGAACCAAAGCACAGACAAAACTCCAACCAAAGATAACAAATCCGTACCGTATTCGAGGATGAGGAGACAGACATCGATCAACCAAGAGGATGTTCAGAAAGCCATACGAGAGTTAAAATCGCCTACAGAAACACCGACAGGTGTGTGGTCGCGAAATGCTTTTAGGAAATCCATGACGGCGAAAATCGAAAAGGTTCCTGTCCCTGCCACTTTGAGCACAGAACGGACGACTTCTCCGCGCATACTGAAAGTGAAAAGCGAACATGAGTTGAACGACGAAGGTTTTGAAGAGACGCAGAGCCTGAACTCTGAAAGCGCATCACAGGGAGCATCATCAGGATGTAATGTGGAATGCGAATCACCTGTCCCGAAGAAATCGCCTGATATTCCAAAGAAAATCACAACCAAAGAGACGAAGCCGCCGCTCAGGACGCCGGTAGACCCGAAACGTACGTTCGGAAAGCGGGCAAGTTCATTGAGAGTAGAAAGATCTGCCTCTCGAGCGTCCCTCCGTAGTTCTAGAAGTTCACTAAACAGTTCAGCGTCCATCGCTACCGTGAAAAGGGCCCCAACTCCAGTAAAGCCTGCACCCAAGCCAGTTCCAAAGCCAGTAGTCCGAATGCCTGCTTCCAGGTCTTCTTCTAGCGGGAGTTCCATAGGAACCTCTAGACCGCCTGTGAATTTGAAGACACCTAACAAAACCTCAGGGTTTATGAGGCCCACACAGGCCTCCAAAGGAAGAGGCAGCATTACTCCCCAAACGCCAGTACGAGCCAGTGTAAAATGAACCAAAAATGTTGGAGCAATCTGCTAATCACACCGCCATGATATTCACAGATAAAAAAATATTATTTAAGCTATGGCAACTTATAATGCAATACGGCATTATTAGTATTAATTATTACAAAAACATATATATTAACCAGTGAAAAAAATTATTGGAACCTTCAGATATAATAGGTGCTAGAATCTCATCGAGAAAATCTGAAGTTTTCAATGACTGACTATTGTTTAAACTAAGTTATTAAAATTCTAGATCTGTCTTGGTTAAGGTACATCGTAAAGTATCACTGCGTTATGATGCATTCATTCGGCCCGTACGTTATTTTTACGAGACTTCATTGTTTTTAAATTGTTTGTGCCACGATTTAGTACGGGTATTTAATATACATACAATGTGTATAACAACTTGGTGCATTCTCCCAGTCACTAGATGGCCGTCGTGTCGTTATAACATAACTAGTCTTATTTCATCATCATATTAAAATCAAGCTTGAAAAATTTTAAAAACCTATTTTTAAATAATTTTTATTCAAAATTTTTCCGTCCAAGTACCTTTTGTACAATTGCATCGAAAAACACTTTTCATGATTATGGCAACACATTTATGGGAATTCCCGACTTTGCACACAAGTCAGATAAAAAATACCTTCTAATTTCTATTACATAACGTATTTTAGTTTTAAGTATATTTTTATTTCAAAGACATAGTTGAATGATCTGATTTTTTTACATAATACACATATTCTGATGAATCTTAAAGTGTGTATGGTCACAATAATATACCCACAGAGTATATGTAAAACTGTGTTAACAACGACATTTGTTGTATGTGTTTATGTTTACTAAACGGAATACAATAAATTTATATACCACAAAAATTGGTGTTTATAATTAAAATCACGTTTTCAAAATAGCGGCATTAAAATTGCCAATGTATCACCTCTTCGTCTTCAGTGTTGCCACCTTCAAACCAGGCGACGCCCTACCAAAACAAGTTCACGTAAATTAATAATTAAAACCAATTGATTTTAACATTTTATTGAATCATTCACAATACATACTACACTGTAGATTTGCATACATTTACAATAATCCGCCATCGACCAGTTCTCTTACTAGATCAGCCATTTTCTTCCTACACGCAGCGTTTGTGGTTACAACAGGTTTGATATTTGTGCCATCGTGGGACTCCGGTTCTTCGCTTTCCTGAAACAAAACCCACAGTTTTAAGTTACTGGGATAAGTAAAAGCATTCTGCAGTGATCTCTCCAGATGCTTACAACAGATTATACATATTTTTATAATGGCAACAATGCCGTGGGAAGTTTGACACTGTAGAGAATGAACTCTTGACAAATGTAACTGTTATTATCATAAATTTTGTGGATGTGATCAACTAACCTCGGGTTGGTACAGATTGGGGGCTTCGTCGCTATCGCAAGTCATGATGTGATACATATCCAGAGCTATACCCAGACCGAACTGACTGCTCCGTTTGAACTCTTCCTGTAACCTGGAAAAAGATGGTTAGTGAATTTTTCATTCATTTACTATACTCACATTACAGAAGATGGTCACAAACACGTTGAGAATGAGCTATAACTTAACGGTCATGATTTTGGCAGTAAAGGAATTACTGAAATATTAGGCAACATAAAGTTTTGGCTGGTAATAGTAAAATCTTTACGCAAATTTACTAGTTACTGAGACAACACTTACATGGTATTTAAAGATTCCTTAGCCAAGTATCCACTGATCGTCCCATCGCTCATTTCTACCAATCGTCGGTGGAGTTCGTCGCCGTAATACTCTAGAAGCGAGGCCATATGCTCAACTCTCTGCTCCCGATCCAGGCAGATGTACATAATGTAGGCTAAGTCCAGAGCTGGGGAAGCGTACCGAGCCACTTGGAAATCCACCATGTACATCTGGTGAAAACATTAAAGTTGGTAAATTGAAATAATAAAGAATAGTTGATATTAAATAAAGAAACTATAGGTCGTTAAATGGGCAACGCGATTTAATTACTTTATTTAATAAATAGGAAATTACTCGTTAAGCGTGCCCTGTTCTAATTACTGATCAAACAGAAAGTTGGTTTGGATAAAACCAAGTACCTCAGCAATATCGCCGTCTGCGTATCTAAACAAAAAGTTGTTCGTCCAGCAATCTCCGTGGCAGATGACGGCTAACGGCTCCCTTGGAGCGACTTGTTCCATCATGGTCTGAAAGAACGTGTCCAGATTGCAGAAGCTGCGCAGTTTGTTAAGATACAGATCCTTGTCTTCTGCATCCTTTAACTCTTCTTCCACCAGCTCTATTGCATTTCTAGTCGCTTCCACATAGTACGTCTTGTAGTAATCCACGTTTTCTGGCAAGAAAAATACTGGAAACAATAGAATTTATGATATTGTGCAGAAAAGTAATAGAATTACGATTCTTTTAAATAGTGCAGATTATTATTTGTGTCAAAGCCCTAGTACTAAGAACTGTAATTGAGAGATGTTGACACTAAACATTAAAAATGTCAAATTGTACCGCAACGAATGTTTGTATTTTAAACCAAACACATTGCCATGCACATGCATCTTTCTATATTCCAGACTTTTTCATTAAATGGAATACAAGTGCAAATTAAGGTTCAAAATGTACCCTCAGTCACACCATCTTCGAGGAGCTCAAAAAATGCTTCAGGATCGTAACACTTCATCGCCAACGACAACGCATGAAAATGCGACAAGTTCTTCAACGCGAAATAACACTGTTCTGTGCTCAGACCCTGTCTCCTATCCGGCATCACGAAACCCAACTGCTTCAAATCCTTGAGGATGACTACATCGTTTTGGGCTAAATAGCACTTTGGTATGGATTTAAAAGGGTGAGTCACATTTTTCCACTGAGCTTGAAACTTCTCTAGGGCTGGCCAGATTTTAGTGTAAAACGCCACCTCGTTGCAAAAGAGCTCGTCACTTTTGAAAGCCTCTCGGCGTAAGATGCTTTCTGGAAGGCATTTGTAAATGATGGACCCTTCCCAGAGCTCTTCGGTCTCAGATGTTCCATCAGGTTCTGGCGTCTTTCGTACGCCCTTTAAGGTTATCCGGTATACCATTGAAGTGTAATTGTCACCTCTTTTGGAGCCAGGTGCACCCTGAAATTGTGAATTTTAGAGAACAGCGTTATAATAACGAACCTGAAGTACTTATACAATCCATCACTAAATACCTAACACATGACCTAGTGTCGTGTATATATGATACAACATACTGAATTCCGGTAATTTTAAAAGGGGACAGCATGCCCGCAGCTCCCGCTATCAAGATATGCATCCGCTATAAAAATCTATGTTAGGGATAATCGCAGATATAGTCGCAGATTAGGGATAAGTGCAATGGATATGGCTCGCTCTGAGGGAGCTGAATTCGTTTTCATGGCTTACAGCAGGTAATTTTGTTACGAAAGTAGTATCATCCCCCCTTCTCCCATCTAGTGTTAGGCTGGTTTTATAAATCTAGTTTTATAAATCACGACGTGATTCAGCAACCAGTACAGTGACGCAAGTTTATTTATTTATTTATTTATTTATTATTATTAGTTGTCATTCTGCGACTTTATACAATGAAAGGCTAAATCTTCAGCATTCTTTTATTTATGAGAAGATTCCCTAAGGTGCATCCAAGATTTAAATCGGCCTTTTGGTACTATTTGCTCCTGTAGGTTGGAAAATGAGCGAACTGCGTTATTTTTGTCATGGTAATATTATACTAAAATATCGAAATACAGTACATAGTTAAATAAGTTTTCTAATATTTTTGGGAAAATTCAGCAATAATTAATGGCAACTCCCGTAATATCCGGCCATGGTTTAAAAAGCCAGTTGACACTTTAATAAAACAATTGACTGCTTCTATAAAATATTATAAAATTGAAGTGACATAATAATTAATGGAATAAATTAATTAGGTTATTATTATAAATTTAACAGAATTAACCAAATTCAACCGGTAAAGATTATTATTGTGTTGGCGAATAATTATTATGCTACGTTCGTGTCTAGGATGTGACGTCACAGGTCAAGTGAGACGACCTGTGGTGGGAAGAGAGCGGCGAATGGACGCGCGGACGCCAAGACGGGAGTTCAGTTTTAGGCGGGAAAGGACTGCATTGTTGACAGAAGTAATATAAGATGGCGGTTGTTAAGAGGAGATTGATAATAGCGATCGTGGTTATTGTGTTTCAGAGGATGTTGCCATTTGTAATATTACTAAAGTAGAGTTAATTAGTATTAGTTCGATTATAATACATTAATTTTTGTTTTAGTCATTACTAGCGAACTTTATAGCGCACAAAAATTTCAAAATAAATCATAGCCTATGCGTTGCCGAGGACTAATAGCTATACATCAAAATAAGTTTCATCAAAATCCGTTCAGTAGTTTTTGTTTCATCCAGACACTTCCGGACAACAGACACAAATATTTCAAAATGTTGTTTTGGCTGGTGTTGTGTTTTTTTAGTTTTTATTCATTGCACAGAATTGAACTCTTCTACAGTGTTATACATACATATATATGTAAACTAGCTTTTTCCCATAAAAACATCCATTCTTCTTAACCAAGTACACTTAAACTTACAGGCGTCTAACAAAGTGACAATTTGCAGACAATTTGGGATGGAATGGAAATTCAAACATCCCTTCCTTTGTCACTTACGCATCTAAACGGAATCCGAAACAATTCAGTTTCAACAATATCAACTCTGTCAGAACATATCGTCAATTATGAACCGCTTCATTGCGTTACGAGATTGGTAAAACGTTGTTCAGTGCTGGTAACTCCAGTGGATTCTCCACAGAGATGAATCTCCTCAACATGGACGCGGAGAACCGCGTGGTGCTGAACGTGGGCGGCATCCGCCACGAGACGTACAAGGCGACGCTGAAGAAGATCCCGGCCACGCGGCTCTCGCGGCTGACGGAGGCGCTCGCCAACTACGACCCCGTGCTCAACGAGTACTTCTTCGACCGCCACCCCGGGGTGTTCGCGCAGGTGCTCAACTATTACAGGTGAGGCTGCTCCTAACTAAAGTTGTTGTTCGGCCCTTTCTATGGTCCACTGCTGGACCGGGTCTCCTCTCATAGTGAGAGGGATTTAGGCCGTAGTCCACCACGCGAGCCTAGTGCTGATTGGTAGACTTCACACACCTCAGAAAATATTATACAACTATATTATACATATTATACATCTAACTAAAGTACGAAGATAAAACATGACCTTCATTGAGTGTATGTATATACCTTATAATGAATAAAAGAATTTGAATTTGAACGAAACGGTTCGAAGCAGAGGCTTGAAGGCGAGGGCGTATGAATGTCAGATGAAAGGCGTAAAACAACTGTCGACACTGTTTCAAACCGCCATTTAATACCGTGTATTGTAAGCTTGAAACGGCAGTTGCAACGTATTAAACTGCGGTTCGCGGTGGCTTGAAACCAAGGTTGTTTGAATGTCACATGAAAGGCATAAAACAACTGATTCAAAGCTTGGTTTCAAACCGTCGTTTAATACTGTATATTAGATGATATAAACTGCGGTTACACAGTATTAAACGACGGTACGAAACAGAGGTTTGAAACCGAGGGCGTTTGAATGTCACATGAAATTTGCCGTAGAAC
The DNA here is from genome assembly GCA_018246895.1 of Aspitha aspitha aspitha. Lineage (NCBI taxonomy): Eukaryota > Metazoa > Arthropoda > Insecta > Lepidoptera > Hesperiidae > Aspitha > Aspitha aspitha. The sequence continues at coordinate 4,141 of DWGJ01003558.1, read as the reverse complement.
AATACGCGATATTGTTTCAAACAACTGTCCACACTGTTTCAAATTTCTGATTCAAACAACCGTTTAAACAGTGTAGCATAGCTTTTAGATAGCTTAAGGAGCGAAGAGGTGGTTGATAAAACAAGATATGTCTTTAAGAACTGGGAAATATAATTCAATCACCAAAATCATTCAATTTCTAAATCTAAAAAAACTGTTTGTGTACGATCCCTTTTTTAACTGTTCCATTCCTACATTATCTAGCTTGATACGGATCTCCTCTTTTAGTGGCAGCTATCGTCTGCCACGCTGGCCAAGTGCGGACTGACACAATTCAAACACAAAACATTATTACTGCGAAACGTATTCAATGTGCAGAGGTTTCCTCGCGATGTTTTCGTTCACACTTATAGCGATATATCCGAATTTTAAATTATAACTTATTAGCTTTTACCCGCGGCTTCGCTCGCGTGGTATTTGGTCTGTCACATTAAGTTTCGTGACACATAATTTCAATTGTAAAAAAAACCTTTTTTTCCGATTTTTTTACGTCCTAATTGACATGTATCGTTATATTACGACCAAAATTACATAAAATCATTACAAATTGTAGCCTACATGTTATTCCTTGGCATAATCTGTATTACTGTAAAAGTTTCATGCAAATCCGTCCAGAAGTTTTTTCGTGAAAGGGTAACAAACATATTCACAAACTTTCATATTTATAACATCAGTAGGATAAGAGAAAACCGCGAAAATTTCACGCGGCATTCAGAACATGCAACGTGTTATTCTTTCACGATATTCTAACACACAAAAGCACTTATGGTCATTTGCATATCCTTTATGCGTTCACATTTTGCGCCATTCTTAAGCCATCGCTGTATGCGGCTCTCATAACAACTGCCTTTTTGGCTTAGTGGTTAAACACCATCACTACTAAACCGGAGATCGTGGGATCGATTCCCATAATTCGATAGTTATTGCTGCGATGAGCACATTCCTTTGTTGTCTATCTAAACCAGGGCAAGTTGGAGTTCTTCAAAACATTCTCCAAGATGTTCAGTCTGCTATCGTGGTTACCACCGTATTATTAAAGCGATATCAAATATTCAATAGAATAATAAAAACGAAATTGTCACGGTTTTGATGTATGTATTAAATTAAGTCCTAACACAGGGTAAAGTATGTAAGTAAAAAATAACGATATTAATTAACGCTGCGGTTCTCGCAAACGCTTCAAACAAATTATTATAATAAAGCTCTTTTCATAAAAAAGAAAGGAATTCAAATCGGAAATATTGCGGTCGTAGCTCAGTGACACTGACTCATTAAAACAATAACCATGCTGAGTGATGCCGAGTGTTGTTGGCGCTTGACTACACTTGTAATAAAATTTCGTAATAATTTCTGCGCTTTGCTGCTTTTGTATATAAAGGTTTTATATAACTATAGAAGGCATACAGAGGTTTTATTAATTTTATTCTTGGCATAGTTACATTTACAATTTACTACTATGAATAATCGAAATGTACTATGGATGGCATATTGCTATTAGCTGTATTAATTTACTAATTCAGCAATAGATGGCGTGCATACTAATTTCCTACTTTATAGTTTATAATGGTTTCAATTTTAATTTTGGAGACCTGTATAAAAAAAGACCAGTAAAACTATTTATGTGCACTTACTTCAAATAAAAATTGTAATATAATTTTTAAGTCATAATTCTTATAAATAAACTTAGCTGTTACTTTAAAAAGTAGGAATCTTGCATATTTGGTTTTATTCGAATTTCGAACCATACATTTCCAGCCGAGGTCACACTTGTATAAAATGATAGATATTTAATTTTATTTCGACACACGAAAAAATCATTATTTTTGCCTATTTAAAATTATTTATTAATTTTAACTGTCAAAATCCTCTAAGCTTTAACGACATTACCATCACCCTCACATTACTAATGAGTCTACTGCCACAAACAGATTTTTCTAAAAATAAGCTGTAACTCGTGTCTATTTGCGTAGCTATTTATTTTTTGCAATCCTCAATACTGGGCGTATACAAGGAACAGTTTTATTGCGTTGGGGTGACGAGTTCGACACAATCGTAAAATTTCGGTCAACGTCGGCTATTTTCGTTTTTATTTGATTGTCTCTAAGGTACATTAAAATACGTATTATACGAACGGTTTTTTATAACTGTATTAAGCAGTAAATTTTTTATGGATGGCTTATGGCTTAAAGTACAAATTGCTTTGACATACAACTACTATTCATTTAATAAGACCATGTTCACAATTTCGGAGATATTCCGAATTGCTGTCGAAGATCATTGAATCCAATAGATCAATGTCAATGTAGACCCTTCCCGGGTACATCCGTATTCCGTATTCGAATACGGTCGGGGTCTTTTCGACCCACACTTACAATATTGTTGGATCATTGTAATCTTGTGTGAACTTGTCGCAACCCTGTCTTGAATGACCTCAATTATTTTTCACAATATATCCTACATTCATCGATAGTTTTAAGTGATACGGTGGGGGTCAATTGGTCCCAAACTTCGAAAAAGTTATTGTTGGGTTACTGCACCCACAACTTCAAGTTGGGATTGTTACCTTATAGCTAAATTGAATAGGAAATCTATCGATCTTAGAGAGAGTTACGGGTTTGAATAGACTGACAAATATTCGAATGAAAAAAAATATATTGTGTAGATTTTGATGCTAATGTTATTATGTTTGTTTATATTTTATACTAGCTGAGCCCCACGGTTTCACCCGCGTTAATTAGAGAACAATCTAGCCGACTCCGCAAACGTTGTCTTTCCATATAAATTATTCCCGTTTTTGCACCATTTTTCATTGCTGCTCCACTCCTATAGGTCGTAGCGTGATGTTATATAGCCTATGATACTCGTGGATAATCTAGCTTTCGCATGGTGAAAGAATTTTTAAAATCGATTCAGTAGTTTTTGAGCCTATTCATTACAAACATACAAACAAAGTTTTCCACTTTATAATAGATGAGGTCACGTATAAATCATTCAGCACCTCCAAATGAATCCATTTAATCCTGTTATTGATTGAATACGTATGAGACCATATTACGATTTAAAGTCGCCCTAAATAAATAGGGGTGTCAAAAACGGACGCCATTTTAAGTGTCCTGTGTCATCGCGACATCTACTCTCTCTTTCCCTCATCATTCGTCTCGCTCTAAATGTTATTGAGGATTTCATTTGTTGTTCTCATTCTCTAATTTAATGTTTCCTGAATCCTTTGGTCTATAGTAAATAGTCTTCATTAGGTTATATAATCTAAGGTGCGGTTGATGATAATCTTTTATTTTACCAAAACGAAGGTAGGTTAAGAAGTGTGTCTACCAACCCTGTCCGCAACTAAATAAGCGGAACAGGTGGTTTTACCTTGAGCTCGATGCACCAATGGTCACTGACTGCTTAAGTGTATCTCACGAAGCTTTAGATCATATGAATACGTCTGATAAGCATTGATTAATAATAATATCCTGGGACAGTTTATATATGACCGTACTGAATTAAAAAAAAGTTATTCTGACCGCTGATAAACATGCTATTTTTATAATAGTTGAATCATTTTACATCCAGAGATAGAATAAAAAAAAATTCTCATTACCGAAATGTGTGTTCTGGATGGAAATGGAACCAATGATTGGTTTAGCGGTCTGAGTATTTAACTCCTAGATCACGGGGTCAGTGAACTGGGTTGCAGTTGCAGCTATAGACCGATGCGGGGTAAGGCGAGGGCGCTATGGGCGATGCAAATGGTCTCGCGCCTTTATAAACCCTTCTTAGGGTGCGTTTCCACCAGGAATGTGCGAGGATGCGCAGCGAGGAATGTGTTTGTAGGACCAATAGGAGAGATACCTCGCTCCGCTACGCGAGCGTACTAAGCGAGGTTGGGTAAACGAAGGGATCCTATTGGTTCTGAACAAACACATTCCTCGCTACGCATCCTCGCTCATCCCCGGTGGAAACGCACCCTTACTCTTAACACTCACGAATAAAGAATTTGAATTGGAATTCTTGCACATCAGAGGGCCTCGCGAAATGTACATTGCCCACAATAAATGTAGGCGTTGCGCCGCCACTGGGTTTGGGACTAGATTAATTAAAT